>BQNB010001547.1:9947-136212 GCA_026074375.1 Tanacetum coccineum | reverse complement strand
AGAAACTTATGGAGAAATATGAGGAAGTGAACACTATGGAAATTTTCCTTGTGACATTATTAATTATATTACTTATTGCTTTATGATGCTTTAGTACTTAAACCTATATTATTTAGTGGTAACTTAGCACGTATTATGGGCAACATAACTTGCCTTCGACGATCGTTCAATTTTATCATCCTAAACACTTATTTTCCTGGTACTTGATACACTATAATTACCTCTATGATAATATGCATGCTTATCTATTAGTCAATATGCATATATGTGTTCCTTTACTTGAATTCTGAATGGTTAGTCTTATGAATTTAATTGTTAAGCTTTAGATGATTCATGATGAAATAGAATTGATTGCAAAAGGGAAAAATAGAAATTTTTACAGGATATGCAGAAAAACAAGAAAAACTAGAAAATTTCCCTGCCTTTAGAGAACGGCCCCCATAAACATAGGGCGGCCCCCTAATATATCTGGGACCATCAGGCATATATGGGACCGCCATCAGAAGTCACGGAAATTTTACTGTGACTACCTGATTTTCTATGTAGTTGACTATTCTCTCTTAGACCTAGCTAAACTTCCTGCATTTTGCTAAACAACTTTTGGAATTTGATTCCTTAATTCTCATGCTTTTCTACTTTGATCATTTGCTTTCAAATTAAATAATCCATCTTTCTCATTCTTCCTACTATCTTCATCTTCTTCACACATTTCTACCATGAACTCCACCAAAGCTTCTTCTTCTAACCCTTCCAAGAAAATCAAACTAACCATAATCCCTCCTAGACAACTATTTGTCAACATCTCTAGTGATGAAGATGTCACCACCACACCTTCTCCTACAACAACTTCTTCATCTCCAACTCCTCTATATGCACCATCAAAACCCACATCCACTAATCAAACCTCATCAAGCCAAGAGAACACATCTTTTTCTTTTCAATCAAAACTTTAAATCTCACCACCATCTTCAAATGAACCAACTTCTCCTCATCCTTTGAACCTTTTTCTTGACAACATTTTAGATGTTCCTTCTAGACCTCTAAATCCTCAACCACTTCAACGTCATCCTTCTTTGGATATCACACTCTCTTTGTCACCAATCACTCCTCTTGATCACATTCATGACACTCTATCACCACCATCTTCACCACAACCTCAACTACCTATAATAGGTCACCTTCTTTACTATAATTACCATGACTACCATGGGTCAAATTGCATATGTTGCTTTCATAACCGAACTCTTTTCTTAACCTTAAGAGATGAGATGAACATCATGTTTTCTCATCTTGAGTATCTTCTCACTACCGCAATTACCTTACACTTTCCACCTCCACCTCCACCTTGAAATATCTTCAAATGTTTTCATAAACGTGTCACCCCAAACCTTTTTGCTTAGAAAGTCATTCTCTATAAATCATGAATCATTAAGGACTTATGTAGTATTGTCTCTCTTTATCTCATGAAGTATGTAGTGCGTCTTATAGGTTAATCATCTTGTATTAGTTCTAGTTTTATTTTATGTTGTATGAATGTATTAGTTGCATTTGCTATTGTATGAGTTTCTTGATTGTTGAATGAAACTCTCTTTTAGGTGACTTAAATATAATGCGTTGCTTAAAAGATATTTATCTTGCACTTGTATTTCTAACTTTGTTTTGTAGGAAACAATTTTCACAAAATCAATCCCTTGGTGCCCCGAACAAGGGGAGCATACATCAAGGGGGAGTCTTGATATCGTCGATTTTTCTCTTCTTACAACTACTCGACGATCATCCTTTTTGAATTTGACAAAAGGGGGAGAAATAGATCAAAACTCATTAATAATGTGTAACTATTAATTTATACAAAATGAGTTTATATTTTGTCATCATCAAAAAATGGGAGATTGTTAATATAAATAATGTCTAAAAATGTTATCTATATTTTTCGACCTCTCAATGTTTTGATAATAATAAAATGTAAAAACGTTTACGATAAAATTAAACGTTTACAAATTATTAATCTTAAAATTCCATTTCTAAGAATTAGTAATCACTTAAGGTATGAACAAACAACTCATTAAGCAAGATTAGTGATCAAGAAATATTTCTCTCTTTATCCATTACATTTTTTTACAAAAAGATTTTTTTTTTTCACGAAATTAATTATACAAATCAATCTTTTTAATTTAAAGAAAAGTTTTTTATTAAAAAATTTGAAATTCAAATTTTCCCCCCAAAATGGAAGCTTCTATACCAGATACAACCTTCCCTACAAAAAGACAAAAAGGGAGCGGAGTCTACCTGGCGGCCCCCTTATATATCTGGGTACCAAGCCTGACGCCTGCCCAGTTACTGTTGGATTTCCTGCATATAAAGTAACTGCTCTATCCCTTGCTGAAAATCAGACCTCTTTGCACGAATTTTCTCACACTTCTTTTCTCCTCTAAAAACCTTCTTTCTCTCACTAAATATCTTGATCACTAACATCTCTTGATCTTGTTTCAAGTGATCTAATCTCTTCTTCTCATCTCTTCCCTCGACAAATAAGTGCAAGAGAAGAACACTCGTATTCCGACAAGAAAACGAGTGATGATTAGTGATCTCTCCTATTTTTCTTTCTAAGTAAGAAATTCTCTATGTTAATTATCTTTTTTAATTTATGTGATTCGGATAAGTGTGTAAATTCCGATAGTGTAGAATCTAGTGATTGTGTATTGATGTGAAGTGGTATTGGGTATCTAGCTAAGGAAATAGGAACGCGACATTTAGCTTAGTGTCGGAAAATAACGTAAGCGACGTGTAAACAGTTTTCTCCGCCTAAAAGGAGATTGTTGACATAGTGAAATCTCGAGTAGGATACTCGGGGAGTGGAGTAGGGTGAAGAAGAGCTTCGTAGCCGAACCACTATAAATCTTGGTGTCTTGGTTTGATTGTTCCTTTCCTTATCTCTTCATATTATTGTCATTGTTATTTAGCTTTAGTTTAGATTGTTATATTGTTTATTCATATTGTGAATTGGTTAAACATACAACTCAAATATACATATTTTTGTAAGCAAAGTTTTTAAAATGAAAACGAACCTACAAACTATTCAACCCCCCCCCCCTTCTAGTTTCCACATGTTTCATAATTAAACAAGTTCAATTCAATCCCAAAAATTTCAGCGATTTCTTGTTCATCATCGTGGTCAGTTTCCTCAAGATCAGAAGATTCATCATCCATTGGCTCAATTTTGTCATTTCCCATTTTCCAATAATCCCACAAAGCTCCTTTAGTAAATATATCCATAGTCTTATAGTTTACCAACTTTAAGGCCAACCAATTTTCATACATGGGGTTAGTAGGGTCCCATCTAATCATCTATGTGTTAGTTTTGCCAGTGCGAGAAGGCGGGTAGTATTTTCCAAAGAACTTGGCAGTTAAATCGACCCAACTAGTAAATGATCCTTTAACTCCATCAAACCATCTCCATGCATCTCCAGCCAATGAGATTGGAAAAACAACAACTCTGAGCTTATCATAATTTACATTGGGTAAATCAATTGGGTCAACAATTTTAAGGAAGTATTCGATATGCTCGACCGCGTCTTCCCCATTAGTTCCACTAAAAGCATTATTGTGCAAATCATCAAGGAATTTTCCTTTTAGTTCATAGGCATTCTTTCCATTAACCGTAATGCATGTAATCCCTGAATAGTAATCTTCTTGGTCATTAGTCATGAATTCTTTCATAGTTGATTCCGTTTTCTTATCTGCCATATCTTCTTCAATCAACTAGCTCTGATAAGTATTATCTGTAACAATGGTAAAAATATCAGCAGGATTTGCTCTGAAGAAAGATAGAAAAAAATTTAGCACGAAAATCAAATATGAAAACTAAGGTTCTGTTTCTGTTTCAGATGATCGATACGCCGTATTCAATTGAAGTGAATACGTCGTATTAATCTTTTGAGCGAATACGTCGTATTAGACAGAAAGTTGGATACGCCGTATCTAATGGTGGTGGATACGCCGTATCGAGTTATCGACCAGAACAGTGTATTAGGAAAACAATTAAATTAAACAAACAAATATACAAAATATACAGAATATACACTAATCTAATTTACACTAATCCTAAGGGTTAGATCTAATACTAAAAACCAAAATATAAAATAAAAATCAAGATTAATTTTCACTCCCCGGCAGCGGCGCCAAAAACTTGATGTGTCGTTGTGTGGTGTATATTTTTATGATTCAAGTTTTAAATTTATATTTTGCCGACTCAGCCAAAAACAACACTTTAACGGGCAGTGTACCCGGTCGGTGGTAGATTATTAGTAAGTAGGGTGTCGAACACTTGAAGCGAGGTTAAATCTCTCAATTTATTTATATCTTGGTTATCTAATCTAAGTTAATTATAATCTAAGTCAAACCTATGCTAATCCTATGTTAGTTCTAATCCTAATTCTAACAGGTAAAAGGGGGTTTCAGCCTGAGAGACTGGCACGGGTTTGGTTGGTGACTACAATCAATTCAAGACGTTTTAACCCACGCGAGCAAATTAACAGAAGATAAAAGAGAGGTCAAACCTAATGATAGAAAAACTTGTATTAGCCTCTCATTAATCGATTAGTAGATAAGTTTGTTTATTCAGTGCAATGATTACTTATCTCGAAGAGGCATATCATTCTTAGACTTAGGCGGGACTTCATCCTAAGACCTAGACACATTAATTCTGTCACAATTAAAGTATCCGCATAAAGCATCCTTATTTGCTGATTATAATCTATCTTAGGGATTAAAGCAATGGTGATCTTGTTAAACCCTGGCTCATAGAGACTTTACCCACTTACTACTTAATGACAATTTATACACTAGTAGTCTACTTGTCCAACTATCCAATGGAATCAAAATGTTATTTGTTGAATTATCTAGGTTCACCTGCTAGTCAACTTGTTCAATAAACCAAAGGTAATTTTCGTTAACTAGTTAAGCCAGAAGCGTATCCTTAGCACGATTTTAGAAGGATAATATTTGTGATCCTATGATTCTAGATGCATAAATCACTATATGGAGAGATGTCCCAACATCTAGATTACTTGGTCCGTATCACTAGATCCAATTGAATGATATGTCGCATACAAAAGCACGTAAGCAAGTATAAATTGATAAACATAAACAAGCATACTGTTAGGAATTATACTTGAGTTGATAAGACAAAACATATGAAAGATGAAGGACTTAAAAGGCAAAGGAGGAATTCTACAAAGGAATGAAGATTTGGTCAAATATTCTACAGGATAAAGATTAGGAAACATCTTAATGTGGTTTAATGAAGGTTTGGTCAAATATTCTACAGGATAAAGATTAGGAAACATCTTAATGTGGTTTAATGTAATTTAAATAGTTTCCTTATCTATTAATTATCTTCCTTTGTAAGTCATGATCTCTCCCTATATAAAGAGATCATAGACATAGGTTTCCAGTATCCATTCATAGTTAGACTTCTCCAATGAGAGTCTAGACACACAAAGAAATTGTGTGTATTAGTAGTTAGCTAGTTTATTAGTTTATAGTTTATTAGTAGATCAATAAAGAAAACCTTGTGATAACATTGATGTTCTTATTTGTTATTCCGCTGTGCTTCATGTCATTCAATGTTATTATATCCTAGATGGGCTAAACGATTCTCAACATGTGGTATCAGAGCAGGTTGCTCTTGATATCTAGGATTCGTACAAGGTTTTCTAGTCGTGGTTATGAAGAAAAGAAAGTTATGGTACGAACTTTTTGTTTTGGAGGCTACAAGATCAGATTCAGTGATATTGGGGTTTTTCCAGCAAACCCTAATTCAGAATATGAAGTAAAGATGATGATGGTGTTGTTCATATAGGCAATGATGTTGGTCTATACTTGTGATTGTGATTCCTTGTTTGTATTCTACTAACCCTTGTTGGCGCATTGAGTATAAACCTAAATCAATTTTAGGTTTTCACAAAAGCTTCATAAACAAATCCTGCTTTTAGGGTTTCTTTAATAATCGTTGGTGCTTGCGAGTCGTTTGCTGAAAAAGGGTCGCTAAATGGCAGATTTGTTAATACCGCATGTTTGTACCGTCAGTGCTATCCGACATAGCTAGTTTATACCGCTAGCTTTATCAGGGGGGATATCGGTGACTCATGGTTTTGGATCTCGATAGGATGATGAATTATGGCTCGTTTTGGGGATTATTATGAAGAAAATTAATTATTGCTTATTTGATGTTGTAGTTGAGTTTTACAAGTGCTTGTCTTGTCATATCTTATAGTCGTATTTGTAGCAGGACATTGACTTTGAAGATAACTTGTTTGGTTTGTATGGTGATGAAGACTTGACGAATCTAGCAAAGGTGTGTGATTTATAAAACATAGGTGCTCAATGCTCACATTTGCTATCACTTGAAGGAGTTACGTTATTGTGCTCAGTGTCTCTCATTAAGAGAATGAGGATTTTTGTAAAGAGATTGCTGTTGCTCTATAATTAGGCGTTGAGTTCAACGTCATGGATAGTAAAAGATATAAGGCACAAGCTTGGGAAATTTCAATTCTTCATCAAATCGTTATACTCTATTTTCTTCATCAGTGATCACCACTTGGAGCCTACTGAGTTCGAGATTCAAGAGATGGTTAATATACTTTTCATGGGAAGCTTATTGTTCACATATTTAACCATCTGAGGGGAAGTGTTCACAAGTTGCATATTTACACAAGACCCCTATTTGATGATGACAAAAAGGGGAAGAATGTACACATAAAGATTTGCGACTTGTAGAGCTTGGTGATATAGTATGATTAAGGGTATGTCTATATCTTTCATAATTTTAGCTCAGGGGAAGTATGGGCTTATTGGTTTTTGTCATTATCTACTAGGGGAAGATTGTTTGGATGTTTACTTGAGTTGATAAGACAAAACATATGAAAGATGAAGGACTTAAAAGGCAAAGGAGGAATTCTACAAAGGAATGAAGATTTGGTCAAATATTCTACAGGATAAAGATTAGGAAACATCTTAATGTGGTTTAATGAAAATTTGGTCAAATAATTCATACAGATACAAGATTAGAAACATTTATGTGTTTAATGTAAGTTAAATAGTTTTCTTATCTTTATCTTAATCTCCTTTGTACGTCACCCCCCCTCCCCCCCCCCCCCCCCCCCCCCCCCCCCCCCATGATCTCTCCTATCTTAATGGAGTCATAGTAAATAGGTTTCCAGTATCATTCATAGTTAGACTTCTCAATGTGAGTTAGAAACACACAGAAATCGAGTGTATTAGTAGGTAGGCTAGTTTATTGTTTATTAGCTCTTATTAGTTAGATCAATAAAGAAAACCTTGTGATAACATTGATGTTCTTATTTGTTATTCCGATGTGCTTCATGTCATTCAATGTTGTTATATCCTAGATGGGCTAAACAATTCTCAACACATACAATGATAAATTAAGAAATCGAGATATAAACAAAACCAAACATTCAAATCTTCATTATAATGGCTAATACATGAAGGTATTAGACACCAAACATCATAATTAATACAAGAGTAATTAT
The DNA here is from genome assembly GCA_026074375.1 of Tanacetum coccineum. Taxonomy (NCBI): domain Eukaryota; kingdom Viridiplantae; phylum Streptophyta; class Magnoliopsida; order Asterales; family Asteraceae; genus Tanacetum; species Tanacetum coccineum. The sequence continues at coordinate 128,659 of BQNB010001547.1, read as the reverse complement.
TTTAGCCAAGGTAAACTAACCGAGTTAACGAATGATACAAAAAACTGAACGATTACAAAAGTATAAGAAATTACACGTTGGGATTAGAATGCGTTGCAAGACCTTTTCTGCTCTCTTTTTCTCCTCTGAAAATCGACTTTTGTGGTTTAGGTATCGAGAATATGATTTAGCACACCTAAAACTCGTTTTTGAGTTTTGTATTTATAGGGTTTGGTAGTCGTGTCGATACGGCGTATCCATAGGTATTAGAATAAGCATAAATGGAGTTTCCTTGGTGTGGGGACCACAGTGTGATATCTTCCTGTATATTTTAGTTCATATAGCTTGATTGGCGAATTGCCCTCTTCTTTTCTGGATAATCGACGTATTGGACTTGTTTCCTTTGTGGTCTTTGGTGAGCGCAGGCACGGATACGCCGTATCTTCCTTGATGGATACGACGTATTTGTTGTTAGAATAGTAATCTTCAAAATATCTCTGTTTAAGCTCTAAAATGCGCGCCTTTTGCTAATATTCACCAAGTACTCCGTAATTATTGCAATTCTCAAATAAAAACGATTTAGTAACAGTTCTTTGCAATAATTATACAAAATGGGTTAATTACATGGGATAAATGATGTTATAAAATAGACGTTATTTGATTTCAGCACAAGCTAAAGGTAAAATTATCTTAAGCATCAAAGATGGATGCTTGAATTCCTAAAGATATAGGGGCGAACCTCACATTTTTGGAGTGAAATTTTTTTTAGTGGTAAGGTTTTTGTGCTAGTCATATAACTCCTATCCAATGTGACACTATTAATACTTAGTTTTCATCGGTATGTGCCATAATTTTTTTTCAAAATTTGGGTCAAAATTACATTCTATGCTACGTTTCAGTATATTACTCATCTTTTTAAGGATAAAGCAAATGCAATTGAAGGAATAGTTTTCAAGACTTTATTTACCCCTACACTTATTTTGAACATTGTCTCCAATGTTCTATAAGTACCCGAAAAGCGAAGAAAGGGAAAAAGAAAAAGCAAAAGAAACTAGTACTCCCCTGGTTTTGCTCAATAATGGGGAAGAAACAAATGATCTCAGCTAAATCGTCATCCAAGAATCGTCCACATGAAACTCCTAAGAACTCTTGGGCTTCACCTTATCAAATGTAACTTGCAAATCAAAGACAAAAAACAACTATACCTAGCGTAAAATTCGACGGAATAATAATATACAAAGTAATCATTAGGGTTTTGACACTATGAAAGCAATAAAGATAGGATAAATATACTATGTAGTTGTGGTTTTCTGAAGTTTTAGGAAAAGTTACAAATTTCTAGAAATATACCAATTTATTTTTCAGAAAATAAAAAAAAATACAAAAATTTACTGTAGCTGAGACGCGAGCCGTGTAGGAAAATCCTGACGCCGTCTCCAGGACTGTAAACTATTTTTTTTTTGAAAAATTTCTGCACGCAAATTCCTTTTGGTTTATTTCCTGGAAAAAATTACTACATAAAACCACAAGAAAACAATTAGTTACAATCACTATGACTTAACCCCATTGAAACAAGACGTGACGCGAATTAATCTAAACTATTTATTTAATATGTTTAAAATGGTTCTTAGAAATTGGATAATTTTCTTTTATTTTATTTATTGTAAAATACCTTTGATTAAAATTTAAGAGAGTTAAAGACAAAACAAAGCATTATCACATATAATAACCTATAAGAACAAACAATAAAGAATAAAGACCACGACACTCTAAATGCAAGAAATAAGATTGGGTTGCCTCCAATAACGCTTGTTTTTGTATTGAGTCACGAGACTGACTCTAGGCTTATTTGATGAATAGATATGTGGGTCTCCCCTACAACTTAAGGTTAAGTGAGGGGTGTAGTAGCGATACACACCATTTCGATGGAAGTATGCCACGTGAGGTGAAGGTGGTGTATGAATGGTCAAGGGTTTTACTACCTTCATCCTAAAACTACCCGAATCCTTTGGTTTGATGGGTGGATTTGAAGTCAGAGAAAAATAATGAAAAATAATTGAGGTTATGTTATTCTCATAAAGATTATGCTGCAACGATTCTTTATCCATTTCGGTTCACATTACCTTTATCTCGACTTCATCTTCATCTTCGCACTCAAGCTTATTTTCCTCAAATGAATGAAGTATTGGCATTTTGAGGTTGGAATTTAGGTATTGGTGAGGGGTTAGTGGGTTTAATATTAGATATCATCGAGACCCTATGCACCATGATAGACTTAAGTATTTCAGGGATTACGGTAGGGGTGTGAGTAGGGAATGTAGTGATCTTTTCTATTTTTGTGGAATGACATGATTTGAACTTGAAGCCATAAATCAAGACCATAAATCAAGTTCAAATCTTTTAAATCTTACAGCTCGCACCAAAGATTTGAACTTGAAGCCATAAATCAAGACCATGATTAGGGAATTTTTGGAGGAAGTCCTAGAAACGAGTCCACACATCGTCTAGAGATTAATCATGATGTTGTTGGAACATTAAGATTGTCACATTTCGAAGTTTAGCAATTCTTCCTGGTGGAAAAAACTATGCGAGGAAACGAGTGGTGAGATCATCCCAAGTCGAGATGGATCCTGTGGGTAGACGATCAAGCCAATTGATAGCTTGGTCACGAAGAGAAAAGTAGAATAAACGCAAATGAGTAGTATTTCTTGTGACACCATTAAGGTCAATTAAATCTACAATTATGAGAAAGTCCTTAAAATGTTGGATCGGGTCTTCAGACCTAAGTATGTGGAATGCACATTCGTTTTCCACCAACCGGATGATATTGAATCGCAGAGGAGACACCTTGGCTTCTTTGGGAAGCCTAATGGCGTTTTGGTAACCCTCGTGGCTAGGTCGGCAGTAATATCCTAAGGTACGAGGTCGGTTTGAATTTTCGTCTCCCGTGATCATCAACGAAAAGAAAGGTTTACAAAACAAAGGGAACAAAGATAAATATAAACTACTAGAAAGCTAATTGACAAGAAAATAAGATCTCAGTTGAAAGGAATCTTGTAAATAGGCCAAAGCTAAATAGAATTTGAAACCTATACTTATCCCCACGCAGCAGCGCTAAAAACTTAATGTGGGGGTTGCGATCACCAAAGTTTAATAACTCCCTAGGCAGCGTACCTAATCGTTGCAGTGTAGTATAGGCAAGACTTGGGGGTTGTTATCGTTCTCTAAGGGAATAGCTTGTGAAGGCTCGAATTAAATGTAACTAAGGTCTAGGGGTTGAAAGAATATTATTTTTATATTTTTATATTTTATGAAAGTAGGTAAAATCTCGGATTTGAAGGAGTTTTGATTTAGCTAATAACTACTCCTAATTGCAAGAAATGAAATAAACTAGAAACCAATTATACAATGAAGCATAATTACAGGATGCCACTACTCCTTGTAGTATCAATCTACCTATTGCTTTTGTCCATCCACCCTCGTTATGTAATGGGTAAGTATTTCCTATTCACAAGAGGAATTACCATCGAACTCCCACTTTTAGCAATATTCGTTAAGGTAACGTACATGTAAGTAGTATGAGACTATTACATGGCCCTTAGAGTATATTACACGCGTTCAAACACTTAAAAGGTGATCAACCATATTAGGGCAATGTAGTATGAAGACTATTGCGATGGTATCCTTTCTACATAGTTACGTGTCCCTAGACGTTCATCCCATTCAATAGAAGCTGGTTTTCTAGAGCCTAATGTGCACACCATTAACGAGAAGCAATAGGAGACAAGAATTATAAACTATAATCAATTAAACTCATTGAATCTGTCACGCTTTAATTGGTGAATATGGAGGATCCACAATCATCTAAGAAAATTACATATGATCCTAATCGATTAATAACAAGTTTTATGCATTCCCAAATAAATACTAGATTAATTAGCCAAGCATACTTAAACAAGCAAAATCATAATTAACAAAAGGAATTAAAGTCATGAATTAAGATATAAACGATAATCAAACCATTACAAGATGTTTATGGATGGAATAAAACCTTCTATTCTGCTAGAAAAACACCTACCTAAACCCTAGAATCGGACTTAGGGTTTTGGGTTTAGAAAAAATGAAGTTATGATTTATAGGGAAAAGTTGAGTCGGTGCATCTAGACAGCATTGGGATTTTCTAGTGATGCCGTTGCTATGCTCTGATAACCAAAGTGTAGATTTTCTCATTGAGATCACGTGGGCAGTTGAATCGTCAAAATCCGAGTTCGTATAAAGGAGTTATGATCAAAACAATATCTACTACTTCGCGTGCAAGTTGAATGATCATCTTTATCTTGTGATGCCGTTATCCCGTTAAATCTTCTATGGGCTTTTTTAAGTCGGCTACTCAGACGTCATCGCCAAAGATCCTGATGCCGTCACTTGAGCCTTCAAACGTCGTCGCAAGGAATCGCAAGGAGTACTTACTTGATATTTGCACGAAAGTGCATCCTGAGGTGTAAAGGCATCGTTAATGACTATAGTTGGGAATTCAACTTCTACAGATCTAAGGTTGTAAAGATCGTCATCAACCCTGATCTTTCCATATGTAGTTGTTTGCCAGTTAAACACCTGACTACACCTTCGGCCTTTTTCTTCTTCAAGCTTGATATATTCTTCCATAGTCATGTTTTGTTCATCTATCCTGAAATAATCTTACTAGAAGGATAGTTAAATAACCAATACGTCATATTCAGAGGACTGAATACGTCGTATCACACAAACACAACAAACAAGAATACAAGAAACTCTAAACTACACTACTCCTAAGGGCTAGATCTAATCTAACAAAATATCAAATAAAAATCAAGATTAATTTTCACTCCCCGACAACGGCACCAAAAACTTGATGTGTCGTTGTGTGGTGTATATTTTATTGATTCAAGTTTTAAATTTATATTTTGCCGACTAAACCAAACAAACACCTTTAACGGACGTGTTACCCGATAGGTCGTACTTTCATGGTATGTAGGCTGTCAAAACCACTTGAAGCGAGGTTAAAATCTATCAAGTAATTACTATCTTGGTTATCTAGTCTATGTTAATTTATATTCTTTTTCTAAACTATGTCAGTCTTAATCCTAATTTAACGGGGAAAAGGGGGTTTTCAGCTCTGAGGGATGGCATGGTTTGGTTGGTGGACTACAATCAATTTCAAGGCACTATAAACCCACGCAAAAGCTAATTAAACAAAAGATAAAAGAGCCGGTGAGCCACATATAGAAAATTGTATTACAATTATAATCTGGATTAGAAAAGTTGGTTTGTTTATTAAGTGCAATTAATTGCTTCTCTTCGAGGTGGCTATTACTTTCTTTAAGAACTTGGCGTTAATCATCTAAGACCTTAGACACATTAATTTTGTACAATTAAAGCATCGCCATAAAACATCCGTATTTGCTGATTTAATCTATTCTTAGGGTTTAAGGCATGGGATCTTCTTTAAACCCTTTGGCATAGAGACATTACCACTTACCGCATAATGGTTGTTTATACACTAGTAGTCCACTTATCCAACTACCCAATAGAATCAAAATGTTACTTGTGAATTTATCTAGGTCACCTGCTAGTACGATCAACGATTAATAAATCATTGGCAATATCATTAACTAGTTAAGCCGAAGCGTATTCCAAACCATAAGATTTAAAATGACAATTTTTGTGTGTCCTATGGTTCTAGATGTATAAATTTATATATGGAGAGCTGATTCTCATTACTCTAGATTATTGGTCTGTATCACGAGATCATAGTTGATGTTAGGTCGCATTACTAAAGTTGGTAAAACAAGTATAAATTGATAAACATAAACAAGCATTCAACAATAAATCAAGAAATCAAGATAAACAAATACCAAACATTCAGATCTTCATAATAATGGCTAATACCTAAAGGTATTAGCCTTCAAACGTCTTAATTAAATACAAAAGGCAAAATTTTTTTATATTTTTTTTTAATACCAAGGTAAACTAACCGAGTTAACAAATGATACCAAAAACTGAACGATTACTAAAGTATATGGAATTACACGTTGTCTTCTATGGAATTGATAACGTTGCTCGACTGTTTCTGCATTTTTCTTACTCGAAAAATTTGATTTTTATGGTTAAAGTATCTCGCAGAATATGATTTAGCACACTTAAAACTTATTTTTGAGTTTTCTATTTATAAGGTTTGGAAGTCGGTTTGATATGGCGTATCCAAGGATTGGATTACGAGTATTGGGGGAATTTCTTGGAGTAGGGACCAGCTTGATATTTCTAGGGGGCTTTATTTCTTCATATTTCCAATACGGTGTATTGGTCTTCTGGATACGGCGCATTGAGCTTTATTCCTTTGTGCTTTGGTGAGTGCATGCACGGATATGCCGTATCTTCCTTGATAGATATGGCATATTGGTCTTCAGAATAGTAATCTTCAAAATATCTTCATTTAAGGTCCAGGATGCGCACCTTTTGCTAACTTTCACCAATTACTCTATAATTACTGCAATTCTCAAATGTAACGGTTAGTAACCTTCTTTGCAATAACTATACAAAATGGGTTAATACCATGGGATAAATGATGCTATAAAATATACGTTATTTGATGTCATCATAGTCGTTCGACAAGGCGCCATGGCCGTTTTGCCATATTTTTAGCCGAACTCATCTAGCCGTTTGGCCTGTCCATATAGCCGATCGAGTGGATCCGTAACTACATGACTTAAGTTCAATTATTGATGTGTTTATGGGAAGTGATCACGGGGAGACCGATCATTTCACTCCCTTAACTCAATGAGGACGTTTCTAGGTCATTTATCTTGCTAGGTAAGTTTCTTTAAGAATATATAATCATAGCCTTAGGGTTAAAACATATGAATACTTAACCCTTACACCCTAAGGTTTAACTCACTCAAAACTCTACCCTAAAAAGCTATAAAACCTTTGCCACTTTCCAGGGAGTGCTATGAACGAATTCGAAGGTGTCGAGTACTCATTTTTTAAGTGGTAACAGAGATATAGTCGATTGGAGGCATGTGAATTGCTCTAAGTCCCCGTACTTATTTTCTTTTAATCAAAGAATAGGTACAATCTTGTTATGTTTATTATGATGAACTTTTAATTAAAAAGTTATGTTTATGTTTATGAATTATGCTCGAAAATGAAATATATGATGGAGTAGTTTTGTTAATGTTTGTGTGGAATGGTGTGATCATGATTATGAGTGTTTGATTATTATGTATGCATGAAAACATTGATTTATTCCATGAGTTTGTTTGAGTGAAAAATCATTTGCTTCACTTGTTGATAAAACTTAATTAGATCTAAAGGACTAAAGGATTTTCCATTATGTTTTCATCCCAAAAAATTAGAAAACGAATTAGTATGACTCTTGATAATTGACAACTATCACGTAAACTTGTTAAATGAACTTATAATGGTTCAAACACGAGTATAGGCCAAAAGGGCTTGTAGAAATAAATTGGATAAATCATGTTTTTAAACAGTTAACCCTTGATAATTAAATCTTATTGGCGTTCATAGGTCGAAAGGATTCACCGTACAAACTAATATATACGCGATTTGACGATATACATCATTAAATTCAATCTCGTATACACTCGATTTGTGCATCATTCATCTTGTTTTAACTAAACATGTCAAACTCTCCATATGAAGAAAACTAATTTCCACACAAGTACTTGTTTTTTAATTGATTTAACTTGTTTGTTATTTTCGATTTCTATGGTAATTTGGCTTCTGACTACCTTATTACTTGTTGCGTTACTTGAATACACTCATTACCAAATCCCTTAGGGCGACCTTGACTTACCCACCTTTGTTACATACGGACGAGTATACTTGCTCGTACATGTTTCTAGTAGAATAGGTAAATCGTGTATACAAAATTTAAAATGTGCACATCTCGTGACACAGCATGCACCACACTTAAAAAATTGTGCGACACATTTTTTGTCTGTCACAAGTTAGCAAGTTTAAGTGCTTGGCATTCATTAATTGTCTGCTTATTTGCCTTGCCATTACTTCCTATGAGTAGAGTTAAGTCCCTTTATCTTATAGAAAAACCCTTGGGACCAAGAGTTAAACACCACTTGAAAAAATTACCCCCAAAGTGCTTAGGATGCTTCATTTTCATTGTTTATCCTAAGTGACTACTCCACTTAAACACAATCCTTAACCATAAATTTAGTTCATTGCTACCTGTCTCTAAGATCATAGTGACAACTTGTGAAGCAAGGATCAAGTTGTATTGGTTATTTGTTATAGTTTTCAGTTGGGAAAACTGCTTCTTGGTATCATTTCTCTTGTAAAACTTTATTATAATTCTATTGCCCTTTTTAATATGAATAATACTAAGTTAACTGGATATATGTCTTGTTAGTTCTATGAATTAAGGGGTAGTGATTATCATGTTTGTTTAGGTGTGTATAGTTATGTGAAATGAATCGATAATATAGATAAGTACTTTTGACAATATGACTTGTATGCTTGATGTGATTATGTTGAGAATTTGCTCGTAGTTTGATATGTCTTTGTGATGGGAATAGGTCGAAAGAGTCTATTACTTAGGTATATTTCTTTTGTTTGTCTATAACAACTTGGTGATTTACCTTTTGAGAATTGGTAATCAAAACTACGAGCAACTTTGATATAAAAATGTTTAAGACATATTGATGTGATTATGCTTGATATGTTTTCAACCACAAACTAATCTTTATGCACTTGATAGGTCTTGATTCAAAGGTTGAAAGGGTTTAATTACATATTTGGTAGATATATATGCTTTTGGGATTACCTGCTATATATTGCTTATATGCTTTGCTTGCACGTGTTTATCTATCCATTTATCGCTTGTTTCATGTTTCTTAGCCTAAACAAACATACTCGTTATTATTTTTTTTAAATCTAAAAATCAAAAAATCTAGTCTTTTGATATGTGACAATCTTTAGACTTTCATTACAAACCCAATATTAGTCTAAACTCACTACTCCCTTGGGACGACCTGGTCTTATCTAAAATTATGCTACAAAACTAGGGTTATACTTTACCCGTGTGTTTTAGTAAAATCGGTAAAACTAGAATTATAAATTTAAAGCGTTTGAAACACATCAACCATTTTATACAATAAGCATGCGTAAGACGTCGTATTGGGTGAAACACAATCGTTTTGGGTTGTTTAAAAACGATGTTGTTTAGTATGTTTAGGTAAAGGGGGGATACACGTCTTTTACATAAACAATCCACCACAACCCCTTTGTTTCGGCCATCCATGGTGTGTGACGATGGTGATGTGATTCGGTTAGGATACATTTTCAATATAATCTAGAGTCTACTTGAGGACTAGTAGGATTCAAGTGGGGGGATATTTGATGACATCAAATAACGTCACATTTATACCATCATTTATCCCGAATAAACTAACCACTTTTGTATAATTATTGCAAGAATTTGTACTTAATTGCTTCAAAGTGTTATTTGCAGTAATTGAGGAGTGATTTGTGAAAGATATGCTAAAAGGCATATATTTTGGAGCAAAAACAAAGACATTTGAAGATTACTCATTTCTGACCAAAATGCCGTATCCAGGAAAAGAGATACAACGTATCAGCGCCAAGTCTTCATAAGAAAAAGAGTATTCACAATTCCTAATACGGCGTATCCACCTTCTGCCATACGCCGTATCCATGAAGATAACTATTTAGAGATACGAAGATATTATTATTTTAGGAATGTATATTATACTGATCATAAACTTTGCGCGCACTCCAAGAGATACACCCCAAACGCCGTATTGGCCTAGCCTAATACGATGTATCCTGCCTTTTTTAGAGGTTATAAATAGAAGACTCAAAAACGAGTTTTCAGTGTGCAAGATCATATTCTTCATACCATACACATAAAAGACGATTTTCTAAAGAAAAGAAGAGCAACTAAGGTCAAGCATTGATCACGATTCCATAGAAGACACCATGTAATTCCTATACTCTTGTAATCATTTAATTTTTGGTATCGTTCGATAAAACGTTTAGTTTACCTTGGTTAATTGATCACGCTTGTATAATTACAATGGTGATAGGCTAATACCCTTGGGTATTAGCCATCTTAATAAAGATTTAATGTTTGGTTTGTTTTAAAATTGATTTTCTTAATTTAACGTTGAAAGTTTAATTATGTTTATCACATGATACTTGTCTACGTGTTTGAATATGCGACCTATCATTCAACTAGGTCTTGTTACGCCTAACAAGCGAGCTAGATACTGGGATAGCTCTCCATATCGTGTTTAATATTACTAGACCAATAGGATCACAAATAACGTTCTATCTTTGTCTTTAAATTAAGAGCTTAGTTAGACTGGCAGATGACCCATAATGTTTCAACAAGTATGTTCTTGATTAGTTGATAAAGATTTGAATAGTGGACTACCAGTATATAAAATACCGTCAAACAATACATGGGTAAAGTCTCGATGGGCTAGGGTTTATCAAGATCACTATTGCTTTAATCCCTAGATAGATTATAATTAAATTAAAGGATGCTTTATGCGGATACGTTAATTGTGACAGGATTTAACGTGTCTAGGTCTTAGGATGATATCCCGCCTAAGTCTTAAGAATGATATGCCGCTTTGAGATAAGTAATCATTGCACTAAACAAACAAACCAGCATTTAATTAGATTTAATATGGCTAATGCAGTTTTCTATCATTTGGCTTGTATCGCTCTTTTATCTTCTGATTGTCTTCTTGCATGCTTATTGTGTTTTGAATTGATTATTGTCACCATAAAACCTGTGCCAGTCTCTCAGGCTGAAAACCCCTCATTTATCATTAGAACTAGGTTTAGCATAGGTTTAACAAGTAATTAGAATCAACTAGATTAATTAGATTAATTAAAATACTGATAGAATATAAGGTTAACCACCTCGCTCTTAGTGTTCGACACCCTACTTACCACGAAACTCCACTTGATCGGGTACACTGCCCGTTAAAGTGTTGTTTTATGATAAGTCGGCTAAATATAAATTTAAAACTTGGTAATCAATAAATTGACCCTACATGACAGCACAACAAGTTTTTGGCGCCGTTGTCGGGGAGTGAAAAAGTTTAACCTTTAATTCTATTAGTATTTTTAACCATTAGCTTAGAATAATTTAATTAGCATAATTTAATTTTGTTTGTATTGTGTGTTTAATTGTGTCTTTAAATTCCTACATTATTTAATTGTTTTCTAAGTACTTTGTTCTGCGGATACGGCGTATTCACCAGTTGAATACGACGTATCTGACCTTTTAAACAGATACAGCATATTTGTACTTTGTTTTGTATACGGCGTATTAACAGCAGAATTCATTATCTTTTCAAGCTTTAAATTTCCTAGAATAGCTTTACTTTGAATCATGTCTTTTATGCCAGGAACATCATTTGGATTCCACCCTTTCTAGTTCTCCTATTCCCCAAGGAAACTAACAGTGGAAGAAATGTTATACAAGTTTATCGACAAAGGAAGACGAAAACACGAGGAAATGGGGGCATTCATTAGAGAGTTCAAAACAACCAACGAACTCTTACTAAAAGAAAGAAACAATTCACTAAGCGAGCTTAAATTTGAGGTATATTTGTGGTCAAAAGCAATTAACGATGCTCAAGTATCAAATTATAAAGTCAAAGGTATGACTACTATAGGAGGGAAAACAACAACCAAAATCATTGGCGGCACAAATGACATAAACCAAGAACCTACAGTACTTCATCATGATAAGCCCGTAGAACCAAATGAAGTCCTCATCAAGACGAAACCTCAATAAATGAAAGAACAAACTGTTAGGCCACCGACACCATTAATTCCTTTTCCCCACAGGTTAAAGAAAGAAAAAGAAGAAGCCTAATAATGAAAGTTCTTAGAAAATCTGAAACAACTTCACATAAACATCCCATTCACCAAAGCCCTTTCCCAAATGCCAAAGTACACCAAATTTCTGAAGGGACTAGTATCAAACAAAACTAGGTTAGAGGAGGCTTGCACGGTAACAATGAACAAGAGATGCTCAGCTGTATTTCTAAACAAACTCCCATCCAAAGAAAAAGACCCAGGAAGTTTCACTATCCCTTGCGATATTGGTCATTTACATATCAATAATGCTTTAGCAGACTTAGGAGCTAGTATAATCTTAATGCCTTACACGATGTATGAGAAGTTAGGCCTTGGGGAACCCAAACCTACAAGAATGAGCTTAGAACTAGCAGATAGGTCCATTCAGTATCCGCGGGGAATAGCAGAAAACGTACTTATTAAAATTGATAAATTCATCCTCCCTATCGATTTTGTTATCTTGTACATGCGGGAAGACTCTAGGATTCTGATAATTTTATGAAGACCATTTCTAGCAACCGCCCGGGCAATGATAGATGTATTTAATAAAAAGATAACACTAAGGATAGGCAACGAAGAGGTAATTTTCGATGTAGACCAATCAATAAAAAGACCTCCCGCTGAGGACGATGAATGATATGGGATTGATTACTTGGATACAACTATACATTCGAAAATCCAGGAGTTATTAGAAGACGACCAATTAGACTCGTTTCTGGTCAATAACCTGAAGAAGAGCATCGATCAATCAGATTTAGAAAGTTGTGGTGAGGCTGATGACGGCTCTGAGACCGAAACACCTATACAACGTATCAAACAAGTGAATATGCCGTATTCAGAGTTACAGGGAACAAAGGGGCCTGAAAAAACACAAAACGAGCACCTCTATTCCGCTAGTGCCAACGAAATCGACGAAAAAAGACCAGAACTGAAATACCTTCCCTCCTACTTAGAATACGCGTACCTGAAAGGAAATGAATCTTGTCCAGTAATTATCTCATCTAAACTAACAGAAAAAGAGAAAATTTCACTTTTGCAGGTATTAGAAAAATGCAAGGGATCAATTGCTTGGAAGATGTCAGACATAAAGGGAATAAGTCTGTCATTCTGCACACACAAGATCTTAATGGAGGAAAGCTTCAAGCCTGTCATTCAACCCCAGCGATGTTTAAATCCGAAAGTCTAAGACGTGGTTAAAAACGAAATTGTTAGGTTACTTGATTCAGGGTTAATTTACCTGATCTCGGATAGTCCATGGGTAAGCCCTATTCATGTCGTCCCAAAGAAAGGCGGAGTGGTTTTAAATGAAAACAAAGAATTAATTAGTCTTGCACAATTACAGGATGGCGTATGTGCATTGACTATCGTAAATTGAATGACGCAACGCGAAAAGATCATTTTCCTCTCCCTTTTATTGATCAAATGTTAGAAATTTTATCTGGAAATGAGTATTATTGTTTTCTTGACAGTTTTTCAGGATTCTTCCAAATTCCAATCGCACCAAAAGATCAAGAGAAGACAACTTTTACTTCTCCTTATGGAACTTTTGCCTACAGGAGTATGTCGTTTAGATTATGCAATGCTTCAGCAACTTTTCAAAGATGCATGACGGCAATATTCCATGACATGGTGAAAGATTTTATGGAAGTTTTCATGGGCAATTTCTCGGTATTCGATAATTCTTTTGACCAATGTCTTAATAATTTATATAAAATGCCTGGTAGATGTGAAGAGACCAACCTTGTGCTAAATTAGGAAAAATGCCATTTTATGGTAAAGGAAGGTATTGTTTTAGGACCTAAATATTAGGAATGGGGAATCAATGTATTGATAAAGCTTAAAATGATGTGATAGCCAAATTACCTTATCCCACAAATGTGAAGGGTGTTAGAAGTTTCTTGGGACACGCTGGGTTTTATCACAGATTCATAAAAGACTTTTCCATGATTTCTAAACCAATGACCCAGCTTTTAATGAAAGACGCAAAATTTGATTTTTCTAAAGATTGTAAGAAAGCATTTAATAAATTAAAAGAAAAATTAACCACCGCGCCTATTATAATATCTCCCGATTGGAATGTGCCTTTTGAAATAATGTGTGACACCAGTGATTTTGCAGTAGGGGCAGTCTTAGGACAAAGAATAGACGGGAAATTTAAACCTATCTATTATGCTAGCAAAACCCTGAACGATGCCCAAGCACATCATACCACCACTTAAAAATAACTTCTTGCAGTTGTTTTCTCTTTTGATAAATTTCGCCCCTATCTTATTTTATCAAAAACTGTAGTCTACACTGATCATTCTGCTTTGAAGTCTACACTGATGGGTTCTGCTTCTGCAAGGATTCAATATCGAAATAAAAGATAAAAAGGGGCAGAAAACTTAGTTGCTGATCACCTGTCGATACTCAAGAATCCAAATATGGGAGAATTAGCCGAAGAAGAAATCGCTGATAAATTTCTCGATGAGCATTTGATGATATTAAAGGACAAGCTTAATGACGAAGAGCCATGGTATTCGGATTATGTCAATTACATTGTCGGAAAAGTGGTGCCTCCAAAATAGACACCGGAAAAAAGAAAACGGTTCTTCTCTCAAGTAAGGAACTATTTTTGGGACGAACCATACGCATTTAGATTGTGCCCAGACAATGTAATGAGAAGATGTGTGGCTGGAAATGGAATCCTAGAAATCTTGGCGCACTTCCATTCTGGTCCAACTGGGGGACATCACAGTGCCTCAGTTATAGGGAGAAAGGTTTACGAAACAGGATTCTATTGGCCTATTATCTTTAAAGATGCTAAAGATTATGTATTGAATTGCGATGCATGTCAAAAATCGGGAAACATATCATCACGAAACGAGATGCCTCAAAACAATATTCAGGTGTGTAAAGTATTTGACGTTTGGGGACTAGATTTTATGGGACCTTTTCCTGACTCAAGGGGTAACAAATACATTTTAGTAGCAGTGGATTACGTGTCTAAATGGGTTGAAGCTCAAGCACTTCCTACAAATTATGCTCGTGTAGCTGTTAAATTTCTAAAGGGGTTGTTTGCCAGATTTGGGGTTCCTAAAGCCTTAATCAGTGATAGGGGAACACATTTTTGTAACTCTCAACTAGAAAACGCTTTGCTGAAATATAGGGTGACTCATGAAATATCAATAGCATATCACCCTCAGACTAATGGATAAACCAAAGTCACCAATAGAGCTATTAAACGTATTTTAGAAAGGCCAGTCAGATATAACCCTAAGGATTGGTCTGAAAAGCTCAATGGTGCATTATGGGAATTTAGAACTGCTTACAAAACACCAACATGATGTACCCCTTTTAGAATGCTTTACGGTAAAGCTTGTCATCTGCCGATAGTGTAAAACCCTAAAATCAGAACAAGTGCAAAATTACCAAAATGCCCCTAATGTCAAAAAATTTAATAAAAGCATGAATAAAATTCAATCAAGTGTTATAAATTATAAAGTACATCATGTGACAAGTATGAAATATTTTATAAGATTATAATATCTTATATTATGCAAGAAAAATAATAAATATTAGTAATATATGGAGTTATTTAAGCGAAATTATGTATTTATATACTTATCAATTATTTAAATATTATTAAACATAGGATAATATTTAAGATAATTTTTTTAATAATAAAATTCGTTATTAGTCCATTCAAAGCCCAAAATCTCGGCATTTTTCTTGAGTATATCTTTTATATACATTTTTCATTTGTAAATTTATTTAAACCAATTTCCGAACCCTAATAAATCATTAGGCGGCACATAAGATTTTTCCAAGGCAAGGAACGATTTTTCTAGGGTTCTTGGAGATCAAGGGAAGCTAGGAAAATTGTTGGTTAATTGGGTTAAGGTGTGGTTTGATTTATGGTACTCAATTGACTCGAGAATCCTTCATAAATTCATTAAATCATCAACAATTGTCAAAGATATTTTTATAACTCAAGTTTCATCATGTTAATTCAGTATGTTCATGAGAAAAATTATTATGCATGATCTAGGGGTCGATTTAGGTTAATCATGTTCTAAACCCTAATCTTTAGCAAGTAATGAAATCGGCATTTAAATAATTGTTACCAATGATTTTATATTTTTTTTCAGCTTGTATATTCCTGTATTATGTCAGATAAAATGGTACTAAATAATTTTTAGAGGAACTCGAAATAATTATTGTGGAGTTTTATAATTCTTGCCGATTTCGTTTTTTTTTTTTTTTTTTTTTTTTTGATATTATGAAGAAATGAAGAAATAAATTGGAAAACGAATTAGGGTTAGGGTTTTTATATTTTTACCAGGTCCAATACATGCTATTGAATGTATAAAAATTATGTAATTATTGGGGGAAATTTTAATTAGGGTTTTGTACATTTATTGGTTACCCGATTGTGTTTTAAAAGTATAAGGGGGTGTTTTGTAATTTCTGAAACTATAAGGACTGATTATGGCATATTAATATAATGTATAGATTCTGAGAAAAATAAGTGGAAGGGTATAAATTGTCATTTGATAATTGTTATGGGTTAAACATGATTAATTATATATAATATATATATAATTCGAATTTTATTTAAAACTGGGGGACTAAAAGTGTAAATTATGAAAAGTACAAGGTATGATCAGTAATTAAAGTATTAAGTATGAAAATGCCATATTTGATATTATAAGGGCTTGTTTTGCAAAAAAGGAGAATTAAAGATCATGTTTAATTAAATTAATAACTAAAAGGATTAATCACGTAAATTATGTAAGATCAAGGATTTGGATTGTAAATACAGAAATGGAAACCTGCTAATTATAGAAACCTGCTAATTATAGAAAACCTGTATTTATATGAAACCTGCTATTTATAGAACCTGCTATTTTATAGAACCTGCCTATTTTATAGAAACCTACTATTTTTTTTAGAAAGTCTATTTTGGGAAGTTTAATTATGGAAACTTATTAAATCAGGAAAATTATCAATTATGGAAAGTTATTTAAGGAAAGTCTATGTTTGGAAACTTACTATAATTAGAAAAAAAAAAACCCAAAAAAAAAAAAAAAAAAAAAAAAACTGTATTTTTGGAAAGTACCCAATATAACAGGAATACTAATCATGAAACATATTAATCATGGAATATGTTAATCATGGAACGTACTAATCAAGGAATCATGCTAAAAATAGAAAGTTGCTAAAAATAGAAAGTTGCTAAAAAATGGAAGTAACCGTTATTCATGAACATGTAATTATTATGTCCTTTAACATCGTAGATCGCATTATGCAGAGTAGCTTCCATCTTCTTATCCATCTCTTTCTGTTATGTGGGAATAAGGTACGGATTTCGTCCTTTCAGTAAGGACATTCTTTCTTTTCATGATTCATCCCCAGAACTGCTATGCTTCCCCATTTTTTATGTCTTTTGCCATGATCCCTTACATGTTGATTTCATGACTTATTCATTGCCAGAGCTATAATAGCAATGACCATGATTTACATGACTTACCACCTAGTCATGGAGGTACCATGACCGTGACACATGAGGCACCTGTGTCACGACTCTTTCGCGTTGAGAGTGATTTCACGCGGCGTCCCTTTTCATGTTACCAGATTATATTTCATGTTTGGCCATTATTATTCAGGGGCGTATGGGTGCATCCTAGTTTACATGTTTACACGTTCATGGTGATTGGTTGGTGTGTGCTCTACATCCCAATCACATTGGTGTGATCCCAGACACTCATATTATTATAAGAGGTCACACCCTCTTATGACATGTTGAGCAGCCCCTCTATTATATGATGTATTCACGACATCTATTATTATGACATGTATGTTTAAAGGAGCTCGTGGGCATTCTTATTATTTATGTTTATACTATCCATGATATCTCATGACATCTTTGACTTCACGTTACCATGTTTTACATGTTTATTTCCTATTTCCTTCATGACGTATTCTCCAGGTTTCCTCATGACACTCATGATCTTTCCGCTGCTTTATACTTATTATCCAGGATTATTAACTTAATTAAATTACAGTGTTGTTCATTTCCGTTCACTGAGCGTCTATGCTCAGCGTATTTCCTTTCTCTTTATTGTACGGCAGGCCTATTAGAGGGAGATTAGGCATGAGAGAGTGTGTGCTTAGGAAGTGACCTGTTTATCTTCCTTTCTTTATATCGCAGACATTTTGATGTGTTATACTCTCTTTGTGACACATGGTTTCGTCCTTAGATTCTTTTACGTTTTTCATGTTGATCTCATTAATTGGGAAGCCGATGTTTGATTCGGCTTTTCCACCTTGTTTATGTTATCATTTATGACTTTATACCTGTATTATGCTTGATATGACACCATGTTTATGACGTTTCGCCTACTTAAGTTAGCGGGTTTGGGTCGTTACATTAGGGTATAGAGTAGGTTTTTGGACTGTAGGCTCTAAACTGACCTGTGAGGATTGGGTAGGATTAGGTTCCTTCAGAATCGACATTTATTTCTGTCGCGTTTTGACATTTTAACGTTAATCATTAAACCCTTTTTGCAAATGTCAGTGGTGAAACAGTCGTAAACCGATGCTGAACTCGCTTGCGGGCCGTTCAGGCAGCCGTGGATGCCATGCTCCCACAGATTCGCGAGCAGGTTCTCGAAGAGTACCGCGCTGGTGCTTCGGGTAGTAATCCTCCACCAGTCACTATTCATACTTGGCTTGAGTGCTTCAATAAGCAAAAACCCTGTTTGTTCGAGAAGGCAGTAGCCCCTGTTGATGCTGAGAATTGGATCTCCCATATGGAGAAGATCTTCGGACGTGAATGGAATTGTAATGATGCTTTTAAGACCAGATTGGCTGTGTATAAGTTCGAGGGTGACGCGTTGGCTTGGTGGAAGGCCTATAAGCAGGCCAAGGGAGGAGATGCGTAGGTCCTTACTTTGACTTGGGCAGCTTTCAAAGAGCTGTTCTTTCTTCAGTTTTTCCCTCAAGCCGAGCAAGAGTGCTTGAAGAGGGAGTACCATTCCATCCGCCAAAGGGCGAGTGAGAATAGTACTGAGTACATGCAGCGTTTCCTCCGCCTAGCTGGTTTTCTTGGACAGGCTGCTGGCACTGCAGAAGAACAGGCGAAGAACTTTCGTTGGGGTCTTCATAAGTCAATCCTTGACCATGTCATGTGTATACAGTTTACAGACGTTGCTCAGGTTGCGGATGCTGCACGCAACTTAGAAATCCTTCGTGACAGGGATGACTATGATAGGTCCAAACATTCAGACAAGAGGCATAAGAGTGGAGACCGTTATCACCCGTACAGTCAGCAGGGTAGTCACAGGAGTCACGGTCAGAGTGATGACCGACAGAGATCCGACATGCAGGGATCTGACAGACAGAGCAGTGGTAGTAACTACCGCAATAACAATAACAGCAACCACTCCCGTGACAACAACAGAAATTCTGGTGCTGGACGCGACCAAAGGAACAGAGGTCAGCAATCCCATCGATCTACCAACTCGGGTTCCCAGCAGTCCAGGGTACCCTCTGAGGGTTATACTCACCCTGTTTGCAACACATGTGGACGTAGACACCTAGGAGAGTGTCGTCGTGCTGCTGGTACTTGTTTCAAATGTGGCCAGGCTGGTCATCTTCAGCGGGACTGCAGAAGAATACTGGTGCTAGTTATACTGTTGCTGACATGTAGCCAGACGCATCAGGCCGTGTCTTTGCACTTACTCATGATCGGCGCCATTACTTTAGGTACCATCATGGTGCATTTTTATATATTCGGACGTGCACGTGTGCTTTGTTTTATTTGTACGGGTGCGACACATTCTTGTGATATCTACCAAGTTTGCTTCATGTTTTTACTTATGACACTTTATTACTGATTCATGTATTAGTATATCCACGCCCATGAAGACTCCGCACGTGTTACCCATGTATATAGAGATCTTCCTCTAACAGTTTGATGACAGATTGCGTTCAGTTAATGACTTCCCCTTGGTTATGTGTGGAATTTGTCATAATTCTGGGTATGACACAAACAGGGAAAAAAAATGGTTAGCTAGCACACGTTGCTACGATTGACTGTCATTCCCGTCATGTTTATATTCGGCGATATTCATGCTCCTGAATTTATTTATCATGGTCTCCTTTACCGGGAATTCTATGATGATCATTTCCGCTTTAAAAGAGTACCTTACTATTCGCATGGTGTGAAGGTTTTCGGCTACCAATCATGACATGATGTTGACGTTTTTCTAATTCATGATCAGCCGATTGTTTCGTATTTTCAGGACGTATTTCCGGGAAGAACTTCCAGGAATACCTCCCCATTCGAGTTGTGAGTTTATACATTGAGCTTATTCCCGGAGCTGAGCAATCTCAAAAAGTCCTTATCGCATGGCACCGATTGAGTTAAAAGTAGTTGAAGATCAGTGTACAGGAGTTTGTTGAGAGCGAGGTTTTTATTTCGCCGAGTGTATCGTCATGGGGTGCACCGGTTCTGTTTGTCAAGAAGAGGGTTCGGTAGCATGAGTATTTTTATGTATGACTACCGTTGAATTAACAAGATTTCCATTCGTAATCGTTATCCCCTCCCACGTATTGACGACTTATTTGATCAGCTCCAGGGCGCTAAACACTTTTCCAAGATTGATTTACGATCAGGTTACCATCAGTTGCGAGTGAAAGAGCAGGACATTTCCAAGACTGCTTTTCGCACACGTTATGGTCATTATGAATTCTTGGTTATGCCTTTTGGTCTCACGAATGCTCCAGCTGTATTTATGGACCTAATGACTGAGTTTTTTTGAATTCTGGAAAGTTTCGTCATCGTGTTCATTGATGATATTCTGGTTTTCTCTAAGTCTAAGGAGGAACACGAGGAGCACCTCCGCACTGTGCTACAGATTTTACGACAGGAGAAGTTATATGCCAAGTTTTCAAAGTGCGAATTTTGGTTGAGTAAGGTTGGCTTTTATGGGTCAAATCGTTTCACAGAAGGAATTACTATGGATCGGTAAAGGTTGGGCCTATCACCAAATGCCAAGACCGACGTCTGTGGACGAATACGAGTTTTTTGGATAGAGGATATTACCGCAGATTGTAGAAGGTTCTCACGATTAGTCCTTACCCTTAATAAGCTTATGCGAATGGCGGGAAGTTTGTATGGAACGAAGAGCGAGAAAAGAGATTTGAGAACTTAAGCTGCGTTTGGTTTCCGCGCCTATTCTTACTCTCCCATCTGGTTCAGGTGGGATTTAAGATTTACGTGATGCTTCTAAGAAAGGTTTTGTTGTGTACTCATGCAGATGGAAAGTGATTGCCTATGCCTCACGACATCTAAAGCCTATGAGGTGAAACTATCCTACTCTTGTTCTAGAGTTAGCAGCCCGTTGTCTTCGCTCTTAAAATTTGGAGACATATCCTTTATGGCGAATTCATGTGATATTTTTTACCGTCATAAGTGTCTCATAATACATTTTTCACTCAGCGAGAATTTGAATATGAGACAGAGACGTGGTTGGAGTTACTAAGGCTTATGACACTAACATTCAGTACATCGGGTAAAGAAATGTGGTGGTGCTGATGCTTTTGAGTAGGTAGTTCGGGTATGATAGCTTAGGTGTATCAAAGTGGAAGAATGAATTATTCGTGACATGAGCGTTTGAATTGATTTATGTGTTCGTGGAACAGTGTGTTTCTGGGCTAGTCTGAGGGTTGAGCCTAACCTTATATTTCACAGGTCAAGGGACAGCTCAGAATGTACGGAGAAATCTGGGCAATTATTCAGAATATTGATCAGCAGACCGAGTTTCGCGTTGATGACGATGGCATTTTATGGCAGGGTACTAGATTATGCGTACCAGAGGATCCTACACTTCGAGAAGCCTTGATGACTGAGGCTCATAGTTCTCCATTTTCGATTCATCCAGGTTCGACGAAGATCACGATCTCAAGCAACACTTTTGGTGGAGTGGTATGAAGCGCGATGTGGCTACGTTTGTGTCAAAGTGTTTAACATGTCAGCAGGTTAAGATTGAACACCAACGTGCAAGTGGGCTATTGCAACCGTTAGAGATTCCTGTTTGGAAGTGGGACGAAATATCCATGGATTTTGTTACCGGGTTACCACGGACTCAGAGGAAGCACGATGCTATCTGGGTTGTTGTAGATCGCTTGACTAAATCGGCACATTTTCTTCCTATCCGTAAGGATTACCCCGTTAGTAAATTAGCAGAAATGTTCCAACAAGAAATTGTTCGATTACACGGTACTCCATCAGCGATCGTGTCAGATAGAGATCCACGTTTCACGTCTCGTTTCTGGAAAGGTTTACAGAAAGCTTGGGGAACCAGGCTCAAGTTTAGTACAGCTTTTCATCCTGAGACCGACGGACAGTCGGAGCGTACGATTCAAACATTAGAGGATATGTTACGTTCATGTGCTTTAGAATGGGCAGGAAATTGGGATGACTATATATGTCTAGTGGAGTTTGCCTACAATAACAGTTGGCATGCGAGCATTAAATGCGCTCCTTTCGAGATGTTGTATGGTAGGAAATGTCGTGCTCCTATTTGTTGGGATCAGGTCGGTGAACGTATTCTTGAGGGTCCGGAGATGATTGAGGTGACTAATGAAAAGGTCGCCGTCGCCAGGGAAAAGCTTAAGGAAGCTCAGACTCGTCAGAAGAGTTACGCCGACAGACATCGCAGAGCGTTAGAGTTCCAGCCGGGTGAACATGTTTTCTTGAAAGTATCACCTACACGTGGAGTCAGGCGTTTTGGTATCAAGGGCAAGCTTAGTCCTCGTTTCATAGGACCGTTTGAGATTCTTGATCGCGTTGGTGAGGTTTCCTATCGTTTGGCGTTACCTCCTCAGCTATCTCATGTTCACAATGTGTTTCATGTATCATTACTCAGAGGTTACAAGTATCATCCTCTTCACGTTGTCTCTTATCCATTCGATCAGATCCGTGAGGATTTATCTTATACGGAAGAGCCTGAGTCTATTCTAGACCGTCAGGACAGAGTCATGAGGAACAAGACGATCCCTTTTGTCAAAATTCTTTGGAGGAATCATCCCGAGCGGGAAGCCACTTGGGAGACCGAGGAGTCTATACGGACTTCTTATCCTCATTTTCTTCCATGATCTGGTATGTTCTTTTCAGTCGTATCATGTTTCTAATTCGAGGACGAATTTTTCTTTTAGGGGGGAAGAGTTGTAAAACCTAAAAATCTCAATAAGAGTAAAATGACCAAAATGCCCCTAATGAAAGAAAAATGCATAAAAGCTTAAATAAATTCATTTTAATGCTATAAATTATGAAAATGCAACAAGTAACAATTATGAAATTTATGTAAGAATAAAATACATTATGTTATACAAGAAAAATAAATACTTATGTATATATATTATGTATGCCAATTTATTACATTAATTATATATGTATTATAATTAATAATTAAAGTAAATAAGTAAAGATAAATGCAAAATAAACATGATAAACTATAAAATCTGTATTATACTTTTTAAAACCTTAAAAATCTCGGCCATATTATAGAAAATGGGTTCCTTATAATTATCTTATAATTTTATTTTGCAAAACCCTAAAAAACACATAGTCGGCACAAAGAAAAATCAAGAGAGGAGGCATCCAAAATTTTCTCCAGGCTTTGAACGATTTTCTAAGGTGTATTGAAGGTCAAGGATTGTGGGAAAAATAGTGAGAAAGATTGTGGAGGCTTGGTTCGATTTTAGGTATTGGTTTTGTTCGATTAATTCAACCGAATTTCATAAATCCATAGAATCATCAATAATTATCAAAGGTAATTTTATGACTTGTTTTTCATCATTATAATTCAGTATAAACACAAGAAAAATAGCCATGCATGTTAATTTGATCATATGAATAAATATATGTTCGAAACCCTAATTTTAGATTAATTGTGTAATCGGCAATAAAACAATTTGTAAAATTGATTTTATAATTTTCTAAGGTGGAATATATCATGTATATCTCAGATCAATTGTTGGTTAAATTTTTAGAGGACTCGAAATAATTATTTGGGATTTAAGGGTTTTGCCGATTTGCGAAATAAAGAGAAAAGGAAGAAATAATTGAAAAACGAATTAGGGTTATATTTTGCCGTTGGGGTTGTGGTCGAAGAAACAAGCCGAGACCCGATAGGGCTCGGCATAATACATGTTTTGATATGGGGGTTTTGCTTCGTTGGGTTTTAATTGAACCAAGACCAAGCCGAGTACCTATAGAGTACTCGGCACATATAATGTTTTATTTTGGATTATGTCGTGTGCATTGCTCGACCATAGAACCAAGCCGAGTACCCATAGGGTACTCGGCACACATATAGGTTTGTGTTAAATGATCACGTCGAGTGTTGTGGTCATAGGGTAAATGCTATAGAATACCAAGCTACTTTTCATTTTAACCCGTTTTGAACAACCTACTTTTTTATTACCGATATTACTAAGCTACTTTCAAATTTTGGTTCAATATGAAACACTTCTCCATCATATTATCCACGTCGATTTTGTTTTTATTTCCACGTCGATTTTGTCTCGTAAACGCATATGTTTTAACTTCTGACCATTAAATGGTCGGGTAAATGCAGTTTTGATGCGGAAGTCGGGGATTCAAATGACGCTCCAATATTTCTTATCGGTGGCTAGCACGATTTACCTCATTTATGTTGGCTACGGGACTTGCTGAGTCTCAAAATCTTATCGTGGTCACAATCTACATGTGATGATGAAACTATACGTGGATAATATGATGTGGAAATAAAAACAAAATCGACGTGGATAATATGATGGAGAAGTGTTTCATATTGAACAAAAATTTGAAAGTAGCTTGGTAATATCGGTAATAAAAAAGTAGGTTGTTCAAAACGGGTTAAAATGAAAAGTAGCTTGGTATTCTATAGCATTTACCCATTAAATAATTACATAATTAACATTTATATTCAAATAAATGAAATTTTCATATTATAACATATATATATATCGATAAATAAATCCTTCTCATTCTTGTCCCATTGGTAATTCGGAGATTTCGCTTGCACAGTTATAGTTAAAAGATTTCAAAAAAAAATCCTTTCATTAATTTTTTATTTTTGAAAATCTTTTATTCTCTATAACTTAAGCTCTTGATACCAATCTGTAAGACCCTCATATTTCATATATCAGCGGAAGGGTCGTTTAGGGTGATATGTCTTAATACAATAACTCAAGCATAGAAAACGACTCGAAAAGAGATGTTGGGAATTAAAAGTCTTCTTAATACTGTTAAATATTAATGCTACTAGTCAATGATAAAAGATAAGTTTCAACTGAAGACTTTATGTTGATTGAAGACATTAATGTTGATTGAAAACATTATTGATGATTGAAGACTTTATGATGATTGAAGACTTTATGTTGATGAGAAGTTTAATTGAGGTGATTAATGTTGATTGAGGAGTTATAATTGATTATGGAAAGTATTGAATACATTTGATTAATGTTGACCACATAGTTAGAAACATATTGAATACTTAATTATAGTATTCAATATGGTTGACTAGATATGTTAGGAAAATATTGTAAACTCTAATGTACTTCTTGGTGTATAAAAGAAGGTCTAGGGTATAGAGTTAGAAAATAGAAATATAACAAATAGAAGCATTGAAGCTTAATAGAAATCAATAGCAAAGTTAGTATTATATTATGTTCTTCTTAATACTTGTGTTAAGATTCTGCATTAACACTTGATAT
This sequence comes from Tanacetum coccineum, assembly GCA_026074375.1. NCBI lineage: Eukaryota > Viridiplantae > Streptophyta > Magnoliopsida > Asterales > Asteraceae > Tanacetum > Tanacetum coccineum. Next base: position 102,994 of record BQNB010001547.1, on the reverse strand, counting down.
TCATAGTCAGTGTCTCTCACATAGTTGATTTGGTTTTATTCAAGTTAGCTATTGTCTTACAAAGGCTATATAGATCCAATACAAAGGACCTACAAAGTGTATCAAGAGCAATAGATGGCTCTGAGTAAAAGAATCAAACTAGAACCACAAACAAACAGCTCCTCTTTCAGATCTTTTCCAAAATGTCCATAAACCTACTAATATGAGTTCCGTCTCAAGTCTCCAACGATCTCAAGTGATGATGAAGCATCAAACCATGAAAGACAGCATCAAACACTGGTGCTTGCACCTAAACATCAACAACAGTGATTCCTCAAACCACTGCAATCTCAAATACAAACTCCCAAATCTGAAGAAGGATGGAGTAAGATTTATGGGCTATGGAATGGAGCATTACCTTGAAAAATTGATAATGCTGTTTGGAAGGTAAATTCAAAAAGGAAATTGAAAAAAGAGACTCTCAACTAGAAAAGATGGATGTTGTAAGAAACTTCCACACCCAGATATCTCCTGCAGAAATTCAGATATGCTTTGAAAAATGGAAAGGAAGCAAGGGAAACCATCTTACTCATTGGCTATTCGCCCAAGGACCATCTGAGAAGAATTCATGGAATGGAGTATGCCAAAGAAATTTTGGGAAAAAAACAAAGGACTAGGTTAGGGTGTAATGCAAATCAAAGAAGAAATGCAGAAAGCTATTTTAACAAACAACAACAGTTTAAAAAGAGACCTTTTATCAAGATCAAGGAGCTGGAAAGAAAGAGCAAAAAACAGAACTGTTTGCTGATAATGGATGATGGTGTTGTCAATTGGGGAGAACATACAGTAGAGGAAGAAGAGTCAAATCATGCACTCATGGCAATCAGCTCAAATAAGAGGTATCATATTTCTAAAACTTGAAATTGATTCATATAATAAGCTTAAAACACTGTGTAGATGACAAAATGAAATCAGTTAGGTGATCAAAAAAGCACAAATACTGCCTATAGTCCAAGCTGTAAAGAAACTAAGATGCTCAACTATGTTACGTTTCAAAAAACAACAACTTTCTCTAAATGAAAAGCTTAACATTTCAGCAAATCAATATATGAAAAAAGATGACACGCTTAAAAAATATAGGAGAATTTAATGAAAGCTGAAAAAGAAAAGTAACAATTGCCAGAAAGAACATTAGATTCATGGAAAGATTTTTCGAGAGAATCTTTTGAGATTAAATTAATCTAGCATGAGGTTCAATAGTAAAACTTGGCTTAGGGTATACATAAAATCAATAATGAGTTTCTAAGTGATGAGAAAGAAAAAGAAAATTCTTCTGTTTTTAATTGTACAGAAGAGGACTCAGTTGGAAAACCTTTGTACAATAGATTTATAAAAACTAATGATTTTAAAGGTGTTCCACATCACCTTAAGTGGAGATAATACTCCCTAAACCACAAGAGAAAATGCTGATTCTTTGATGTTTATGTAAAAAGGGACCCCCACAGCCTAACAACCCAGTGGAGCAGATGATAAGTCCAGTGAATATTCTACCTGTCAATCTAATGACAGTGCAGGATCTATTGGAACTTCCTCTGAACATTCTGTTGATCTTGAATCTGAGATTTCAAGAGTACCTCAAGAGGTGTATGTGTCTAAACCTATTACAACAAATGAAAAAGGTGTGTTTGCCCCAAAATCAAAAGAGGTTGAACCTAGTTGTGTCACATATATAAAAACTCCTAGGCAACCAATTAAAGATCAAGAGACACATAATCAATACCTTCCTCTTGACGATATCCCTTTGCAACTAACCAAGCTTTGTTTTTTAGTACATCACCATATTCATCAAGCTTTACTTTGTAGATCCACTTGAGAGCGATAACCATAACATAGATTGGGCGAGGTACTAATTCCCATACTTCAAGTTGATCAAATTCGTGAATTTCATCTTGCATGGCTTGAAACCAGCAGTCTTCTATCACGGCCATTTTGAAGTTCTTGGGTTCGACTTTGGACAGTTCAGTATGGAAACAGCACCACAAAGCATCTGATGCTAACTGTTTTCTAGTAGATACAAGACAAGAGGGATTGCCAACGATGTTATCAAGAGGGTGATCTTCTGTCTATCTTCTGAGATGATCTAGTAGTTGAGTAACTTGGTTGGGTTCCGCTGAATTAACATTCCCAGATGATGACTATGTCGAACCAGGTTCTCCAGTAAGAGGGTTAAATAAAGGATGTAGAGCATTATGAGTGATTAGGGAGTCTTCGAGAGTGGGTTCTTCTACAATACCTTGATGTCGGACTGGATGATGCATATCTGATTTTGACGATGAAGCACTTGTAGACGGTGCATCTTGAGTAATTATTGTAGACAAAGATGTACCAGGTGGAACAACTTGAGCGTTAACTGCAGTAACAGAAGGTACTGGTTCATTGACTCGAGATTGTTCAAAGTATTCATCAAACATTGGTTGAAATAACATCTCCAGCTCTTTATCGGTTGGAGCGAGCCCTGATTTGAGTGGTCCAGGGGTCATAATGATAGGCTCGGGTCCTGAACTCATGCCTACAGGAGCCATTGTCTGATGCATCTCATCGAATGTGACGTGAATTGTTTCCATTAATCAACGAGTTCTCTTGTTGTAGATTCTATAGCCCTTCCTACTAGGAGCATACCAAACAAAAATCCCAACGTCATCTTTGGCTTGAAATTTTCCTAGATCTTCACTATCATTTGTAGGATAGCACAGAGCACCAAATACTCGAAGAAATGTAAGATCAGGCTTCTTATCATGTACAAGCTCATAAGGGGTTTTGTTGTGACGAGTATGAATTAGGGATCGGTTCTGGGTGTAACAAGCAGTAGCTACAGCTTCTGCCCATAGAAACATCAGTGCTTTTAAGAATATCAACATTGTACGTGCTGCTTCCACAAGTGTACGATTTCGTCTTTCGATAAAGCTGTTTTGTTAAGGAGTTCTTGGAACAGACTTTTGATGAAATATGCCAACACCTTCATAGTATTTAGACATAACTTGGTTGACGAATTCCGTTCCATTATCTGTTCGGATGTATCTGACTGTTTTGTTGAGACCAACCTGTATTTGCTTAAGAAAGTTGATGACAAACTCTGGAGTTTCATCCTTTGATCTCAAAAACTTTACCCATGTGAATCTTGAATAGTCATCCATGATGACTAAAATGTATTTCTTCCCATTAATACTCTGGACTCTCATTGTACCACACAGATCCATGTGATGGGTATGAAGAACTTCCATATTTGTGGTTTTAGATTTTGGTTTGTGGGAGAACTTCTTGCTTTTTCCAAGTTGACGGGCTGAGCAAAGATGATCTTTTTCAAACTTCAATCTTGGTATACCTCTAACCAGATCTTTTCGAGCAAGATCATTGATTGTGCCGAAGTTTAAATGGTTTAAACGTCGATGCCACAGCCATGATTTGGACTTGGAAGCTTTGGACAACAAGCATATTAGAGAAGACTTCATCATATCATCAATCGCACATACACACGATCTAATCATCCCATAAGCTCTGATACCAATTTTGGTATATCATATATCATAACACGGGGTCGATTCTTAGACTTGGCTAGTTTCTAAAGAAAGAAACACATGAGAGGTTTTCTAGAAAGAGAAACAAGTGTGTTTAAATGGAAAATGAATAATGACTAGCTACCTCTTCCAAAGTTGGAAGAGGTATATATATAGTTCTTACAATATATCGGGTATTAGTACCTAGTTAATTACCGAAAGTCATACGTAAACTATTAACTACGAGCTATTAATAAACAGTTAAATACACTGGGTGACCGAGTCTTTTTCTAACATCTAACAGATATCTACAACTTGGTTGGGCTCGGGAACAACTGGGTTCACTTCGAGAATAGCTTCATTCGGCTCGTTAAGATGATTAGGGTTCTCTATGATAATTTGCGTCGTATAAATATCTCGTATTAGTATTAAATAATTACATAATTTACATTTATATTCAAATAAATGAAATTTTCATATTATAACATATATATATTTTTCCATATATATATCAATAAATAAATCCTTCTCATTCTTGTCCCATCGGTAATTCGGAGATTTTGCTTATACAGTTATAGTTAAAAGATTTCAAAAAAAAATCCTTTTGTTCATTCATTTTTTTTTGAAAATCTTTTGTTCTCTATAACTTAAGCTCTGATACCAATCTGTAACACCCCCATTTTCATATATCAGCGGAAGGGTCATTTGGGGTGCTACGTCTTAATACAATAACTCAAGCATAGAAAACGACTCGAAAATAGACATTTTTAAATATAACCATTCGAAATAAAAAGTTTCACAACATAGGTCCCAAATATTTTTATAATTAATACATTATTTTCAAATGTTTTCTTCGAATGATTTTCTTTAATGGACCTTCAAAATATTTATTTTATTTGCTTCTCTAAAATATTCATCACCGAATTATCTTCAAGGACCTGAGATAAAACATGCTAAAAAGTCAACAATAATTATGAGTGAATTCATAGAGTTTATATATATATTAAATTCCAAACACAAGTATCATTTCTCAAAATCATCAAGACATAATGATGTGGATCAGACAAAGTTATAGGGGGGGTTATTATAATTCTCATGACATTGAACGTTACCATCTCAAAAGAATGCCCACTATACACCCTCGCTATGAATGCATATTACTCTCTATACAACGCATCCGTAGTGTTATTTTCCCGACACGAAATGATAGCCAGTCGTCACGGATTAGAGGTGGCAACCTCCAAATAGTACTATTTCATGTATAAGCGTCTACCATTACCCGGTAGTTAACAATTCATGATTTCCGCATCTCTTTTATCTAGCGAGTTAAGCTAACTTATAATAATCAAGGCTACTAGCATACATTTGGGTCCCTTGTGTTCTATTTTTAAAAAAAAAACATGTTATCCCCCTCGCGGGTTTATAAAATAATTAAAGTATTAAAATGCGAGGCTATGAACTCATTAGTGATGTCGGAAGAGAATAGCGATATGAAAAAGAACTTCGGGAGTAGGCGAGTCGATCAACCAAGACCTATATAATTAGTAACGGGTCTTAGGTTTCTAGTCGGTAATAGTTAACGAGAACTCATAAATAAAGTAAATATATATGTATACATGTAGTTAACATGATGATCAAGTTTATATGATGCAAGTATTTTATACTTAAGCTTTTACCTATGTTTAATTTGCCACTTTTAGCCATTTCAACTAGTATTGTCCATATTAGCCCAAAAGCCCATTAATCAAGTCCATTAAGATCTTTTATGGATATTATCATTTTAAGACCAGGTCCTAGTCCATTTATAGTGTCCAAGTGAGTTGGGTCTAATGCTAAGTCCATATAGTCCATTTTGTTTCATTGGGCCTAGTGGTCCAATAAGCCTTACGGGTCTATTTTAGCTAGTATACAACTTTTATTATAAGTTTTCGGGTTCTCGGGGTCGGGATACTTTTATTATCAGTTTATTAGCCTTTTAAAACTCCTAAAAAGTGGGTCCTACCACCTCGGGTTTTAGTCATAAAACCATTTTACATAATATAGAGTTCGGGTTTTTAGGAAAATTTGTATACTTTTGTGTTACGAAAATAGTTGTAATTTATAAACCATAAATAGTATAATTTATATATTTATATGCTTGGCTTCATATTTAAGTCCACTTTACAGATGTAAATCCCTTTTAGTTCATCTTTTAGTCATACATATACTTATGGTTACTTTTATACATAAAGGTCATGTTACAATTTCGGACTGAAATTTCACTTTCACCATTTTTAACGCCATTTACAAACCGTAAAGAGTTGGTTGACCATCCAACTGATTTAGAATCTACATGACTTTAGCTATAACCCATAGTTTTCAATTTTAAATGGTTTAGTTCGTAAATAAGACTTTTTACACAATCTGTACAGCAAGGTCCTGATTTGACTTGTTTTAGTGTTTTGATCATAACTCATTCATTATTTATCCTCTAGGAATCATCCAATTTGCCAAATGTTCATAAGAGATTTATCTATGACCTCATGATATCAAATCAATCCTCAAACCTACTGAGTTTTATAAAACTTACTGTTCATTACAGCCTACAAATTTTATACTTTTCTCACTAGTTTTAATGGTCATTTTAGTTAGATCTAACCTAGATCTATGCATGCATTAACACTTTTATTTCTTGATCATCATACATATACATATACATTTGGAAATCAAAAGAAAACATAAACAAAACTCATGAGATTTTTACCACAAGAAATATGTAGAAAATGATCAAATGATCAAAACAAGAACAAAGCTTCAATCTTCAAGCTTGATCTTCACCCAAAATAATTTTGATCACTATTTTTCTTCACCAAAATGACTTGATAAAACTTGTATAACTTCAGCCCCAAAATGTATATAACCCTTCTTGAAAACCCTTTTAATCACCTCCAAAATACAATAACCATACTAGGAAATCATTTTAACTTGAGTGCTTAATATTTGATCTTCAAAATTTGTATAGAATTGGTGTTTTTGGTGGGTTGAGGTCACGGCAACAAGGAGCAAGGGAGAGGATTTTTGGTGACTTTCTCTTACTAGAATTGCATGTATGGTAGTGTGTGTGATAAAATGAAAGAAAGGGTGAGAGTATGGGTTTTGTATAATTTAGGCATGCAATGAGCTTGGACAAGTGTCCAAGACTCTTGCTCATGCAATGCCACGCCACAAGGGGTGGTTGTAGTCAAGATTTTATGTTTTATTTCTTGTAGGATTAGTGTTTAGGGTATAAATTTTAAGATAGATAGGTAGTTTTGAGGCTAACGGGTATAAACGTAAAACATAACAAGAGTTAAGGCGGAACCACGAAGTAAAAACGAACAAAGTAAAAATATTTCTACATTAATTGGGATACTTTTTTGAAAATTTTAAATTACGTACGGTACAAGACGGATAATAATTATAAACATTGCTCGTAAAGATTTTACGTAAAATACGAAAAATGCGCGTAACACGAAAAATAAAAACGAATGTAATAAAATTATTTCTATGGCATTTTGAAAATATAAGCGTCGATGCTTAACGTAGAATTCGCCGGTTCTTTGTAAACGTCACGTAAATTACAAATGTAAGCCCTAATTCTCCCGGTTAGTCGTGAGTTCATATCTCAACATAAAAATGAAAAATATAATTAATACTCGAGAATAAAATAACGACCTGAAATTGACGGATTGTCACAGATAACGATACACGAGAAATTTTAATAATATGCATCATTATCTTCGTCTTCATCATTATGAATCTTACCGTGACCCTTAGAAAATAAACTAATAAGTTGGATGCTTGTTAGAATTCATATCAAATAAGTATTTATGATTTCAATATCACTATTGTTAAAAATGCTTAATGTTTAAAAATAAGCATTGCATTTTAAGCATTTTAAGACTTGTGATATCATTCTTATTATGTGTTGTCTTATGTTGATAGAATGCCTCCCAAAAGGACATCAACATCTAAAGCACCAGCCATGACTCAAGCTGCCATCAGGAAACTAGTTGCTGACAATGTTACTGCAGCTTTGGAAGCACAAGCTAAACAATGACAAATGCTGACAATACCAATAGGAACACCGAAGAAAGAAAAGCTCCTGTAGCAAGAAAGTGTAGCTACAAAGAGTTAATGAGCTGTCAACCTATCAATTTCAAAGGTTCAGAAGGAGATGTTGGACTTATCCTCTGGTTTGAGCGAACTGAATCAGTGTTTTCTTCTAGCAATTGTACTGAAGGCTGCAAGGTGAAGTTTGCTACTGGTACTTTAACTGAAGAAGCTCTATCCTGGTGGAATTCTTTTGCCCAACCTATTGGGATAGAAGAAGCTTACAAGATTACGTGGGTTGAATTCAAGAAGCTTTTGATAAAGAAGCACTGTCCCCGAACTGAGGTCTATAAGATGAAAGACGAATTTTACCATCTGACTGTGAAGGGGAATGATCTCAAGACATATTTGAGAAGATTTTAGGAATTGGCAACCTTGTGTCCTACTATGGTGCCAGATTTTGTGAAAATGATGGAAGTTTTCATTAGGGGATTGCCTCGAAGTATTGAAGGGAATGTTACCACCTCTAAACCTCAAACTCTAGAGGAAGCCATTAACATAGCCCAGAGGCTAATGGATCAGGTAACAAAGCACACTCCGATGCAAGTATCAAGTGATCACAAACAAAAGTTTGACGACAGAAGAACTTTCAACAACAACAACTATCGTAACACCAACACCAACAACCGCTACAATAATCACCAACCACAACAAATCAGAAGACAGGAAACCTTCAGGGCTTATGCTGCCACCCCCAACTGAAAACAATAGGTATACTGGAAATCGTCCCTTGTCTAAGAAATGCACTCTGCATCACATAAGACCTTGCACTGTCAAGTGTAATACTTGCAACAAGGTGGGCCATCTGACCAAGAACTACAGAAATAAAGGGTCAGCCACTAGAAATAATCTGCTACCAGTGATAGTTACTTGTCATGCCTATGGAGAGAAAGGGCATTATGCAAATCGGTGTTGAAAGACCACCAACAACAATGCCCAGGGAAGAACCTGCATGCTGAGGGATAGGAATGCTCACCAACACCCGAACGTAGTCACGGGTATGTTCCTTCTAAACTAACATCTAGCTAGAGTATTATTTAATTCTGGAGCCGATAAAAGCTTCGTATCCATATCTCTTGCCTCTATGCTAAATATTCCACCCATTACAATAGATACCTTTTACAATATCGAAATGGCTGACGGAAACCTAGTAAGCACAAACACCATTATTCAGGGTTACACCCTGACCTTGTTAAACCAACCTTTTAAAATAGATCTTATGACAATCAAACTTAGTAGTTTCGACGTCGTCATTGGTATGGATTGGTTATCCAAGTATCATGCTAGAATTATCTGTGACGAGAAAGTCGTCCACATCCCAATCAACGATGAAACTTTGATCATCATATAATTGAAGTAAACAGATAGCAATTGGAAGTAGTAAAATCTAGGTGTGGGGTACTTATCTCATGTCCTGTGGTTTTGGTAATGATATTACTCAATGAACGGGAGATTAATGCAACTAAATTTAAGAGCCTTGTCTGTATTAAAAAAAACCTCAACCGGATACTAACAGATTCACTAAAGTACCTTCAACGGAATGCACTAATTTACCGTAAAACGGATGCACTCGATTACCTAAACGAGCACTAAATTACCTCAAACGATGCACTAATAAATGATTTTTGAAGGCCAACATTAGATGACAGCAATAGCCAAGGCAATAAAAACAATCAAGGTAAAAAAATGTAAAGGAATAGAAGTTTCCTATTGTCAAATTCAGGGTGTTCACATTAAAAGCATGTTTCCATAAAGCAATGTAATCAAAAAGGCATACAAGTAAACAATATTTTACTAGTTACTTTTTCATAAACGAATAGAAGCATTGAAGCTTAATAGAAATCAATAGCAAAGTTAGTATTATATTGTGTTCTTCTTAATACTTGTGTTAAGATTCCGCATTAACACTTGATATTCATAGTTAGTGTCTCTCACATAAGTTTTGATATGGATTATTCAAGTTAGCTATAGTCCCTAACAAAGCCTATATAGATCCAACACAAGGACCTACAAGGTATCCGAGGCCAATAGAGGGACTCTAAGTAGGAAAAAAAGAAATCTCTAAACCACAAACAACACACTTTTACAATTCTTTAACAAAATGTCTCAACAAACCTACTAATGATGATTTCTCACTAACTCCTCGTGATAATGAAGCAGCAAACATGAAAGATGCATCAACACTGGTGTGAGGGGAGCAGGGGGGGCGGCACCTAAACCCAATAACAACTAATGATTCCTCAACAACTTCTATTTCAACTATCAAACTACCCAAATCTGAAGAAGGAGGAGTATGATATATGGGCTATGAGCTGAGCATTTACCTTGAGTACATTGACAAATGATGTTTGAAAGTAATTCAGAATGGGAATCTCAAGAAGAGAATTTCAACTGGAAAGAATGGTGTTATTCGAATACTTCCACTATAACTGATGCAGACATTCAAGCTATTGAAAAGTAAAAAGCAAGAATATCATGCTGAAGGCCATTCCCAAATGACCTATGGAGAAGATTTTACATATAAGGATCTGATAAGTGTATACATAAGCTTTAGAGCTATGCGACTGGACCATTAAAAACAAGAGATGATTCTTACAGAGCTAGTACAGGTAGTGATGAGAAAACATGTATGAATGCACCAGAGGATGAATTTGAAAAAGTGCTTTGGGAATACTTTGAAGAAAACGTTTGAAGAGTCCCCACTCAACGGTAACAGACCTCAATTTGGAGTCTGCCAGAATCCAACAAAGGTAACGATTTGTGGAGATACAGACTTGCAGAGTACACTGTTTGAACTTGGAGTCTGTGGATATATATATGCTAATAGAGAGAAAGTATCCTTTGTCTGCTGAAGTGTGCAAAGCAATGTTGGATAAGAAACTTCAAGAAGGAAAACCAGATGAGGATTGCTACAAACATTTGAAAATGATGAAGAAGCAAGCTGGCATTAGGAAGTAATAAAGGTTGATGAGTTAGATATCTAGAATGAAGATGAGGTGAACAACACTTGGTGGAGGTGCTATGCACTAACATAACAAATGGTTATCAGTCCACCATGTCCTACAGACATAAGGACTGGCTAGTCCAGGAGCAGACGGCTCTTGGTAAAGACTTCTCAAATCCGTTAATGGCTGACAATTTGCCAAAAATTATATGGTTATCAACTTACCATATTTGGTCAATAAAGAGTTGGCTACCCACAATTATGGATTGTTGGTAAAGCTGTGGAAAACCATACTAGACCATGAGATTATGGCTTTATGGTAAAGAAAAATCTGCAAATCCATATTAGATGGTATGAACACTTTTACTAAAAAGTGGATGGTCAGTCAACTCACTCAATTTCATGTACAAAGAGTTGACATGGTAATCAATCCACCATGGAATTTACCTTTTCTAGGTGCCAAAGGATTGACTAGCCCTGAGCAAACGGCTACAGGTAAAGGCATATTAAATCCATTTATGGCTATAATGGTTTGCCAAAAACCATATGGTATTCAACTCACCAATGTTTCATGTACTGAGAGTTGAAATGGTTTTCAGTCGACCATGGACATGCACCTTTCTGGTGGCCAAATGACTGACTACTTCAGAGTAAATGGCTAACTGGTAAAGAGACATCAAATCCATTTAAAGTTTCAATGATTCACCTCTCACAAGAGTTTACACACCTGGAAGTGATGAGAATAGTCTAAAATTATATGATTTGATTGCTAATATGAAGGGTTGCAGAAAAGCTTTGAAGAATAGTTGCTGCAAAGATAAAAAATAGATGATTTGAAGAATTGCAGCTCAAGAATAATTTGAAGAATTTTATTTACAACATCCTCAGGAAGCTCAAATTATGAAGAAATTTGAAGTTCACAAATGAAGATCAAGTTAGGGGAGGATTGTTGGGAAATATATTGTAAAAGGCTTAATACTGGTAGTATAACAGTTAAGTCTGGTAGTATAAGTTAAGTCTGGCAGTACTAAGTTATGTCTGCAGAACTAGAAGTAGTCTGACAGTGACTAAAAGTTATTACGTAAAGTGGCAGTACTATAGTTAGTATTGGTCGTATTTAGTTAAGTCTGGTTATGTAACAGAATAGAGGTAATAGTTATCTTAGAGTTATTTTAGGAGATATCTTAGGAAAGGATATGCATTATCCTTTCACATGTTTTGTAAAGCCTTCTAGGGTTTCCTTTGTGTATAAAAGGAACCCTACGGCATAGAGTTTTACATAACGAATAGAAGCATTGAAGCTTAATAGAAATCAATAGCAAAGTTAGTATTATATTGTGTTCTTCTTAATACTTTGTGTTAAGATTCCGCATTAACACTTGATATTCATAGTCAGTGTCTCTTACATAGTTGATTTGGATTTATTCTAGTATAGCTATTTGTCTACAAAGGCTAGCTACTAATATCCAACACAAGGACCTACATATAGTTATATATATATATATATCTATATATATATATATATATATATATATATATATATATATATATATATATATATATATATATACTAGTTGCATGGCCCGCCCGATGGGCGGGCTTGTTTTATAAATGTCGTTTACTAAAATATAAGTAAAGGTAAATCAATTATATATCAAATTATTTATTGAATGCATTAAAAACATGCAAGAAATGAATGTTCATCCCGTAAGAAAAAATAAAAGATAAAAAGTTACATGACCCGCCCGATTGGTGGGTTAGTTTCATAATAATATGGATAATCTTTTTTAGAAAACATACACCCAAACATCGTTGTACTGCATGATAGTCAAAACACATGATCAAACAATGTTTTCTTTCAAGTAATAGAGTTATAAGGTCATATACCAATGGTTAACAAGCCTCATCGGTATTTGAAACAGACATGTGAGGAGCAGTCTTGTTCTTTCCACCTTTTGGTCGTCCTACTGCCCCTCCACCTTTTGCCGGAGTATGAGGAGTACTACTGATTGTAGTAGTGTAACCAACACTTCCTAACTCATTAGACGAAAGTTCATTGTAGGTTTTTCTAAGCTTTCACTTCAAATTGATGCTTGGTTCAGATTGCAGCGTGTAATGATTTATTGCTTTAGAGCTTTGTCTAGGGAGGATCTCAACAACATCGCCAACTTCATACTCGATGATCTGAAAAAACAATACAATAGCATCCAAAATCGGTTTCTAGTGTTTGAGCACCAATAGAGTTCTACTCACTGATTACTTGTTTTCATTAAACATCAACTACTAAACTCGTACAACACTAATCTGAATCATTTCCTATAAGAAAATTCAATTCATATCCATCCTCGTTCTCATAGAAAAGGCATCTAAGAATCTATATTGTGGATGTAGAACAAACATTAATATTAAGAAAACTTTATAGTAAATAGTAAGACATAGATTAAACAATGATGTCAAACCATGTTACTCTTCGAAGAATTTACCTTTGCTAACAACATCTCACCCAAAACAAAACCCTTTGCAAACATATCTTCAACCTTACGGAGAGCATATTCCGGTTCTGCAGGAGCGTTTATACTACGCTGCTGTAAAGAGGAATCTGTCATTATAAAGCAACTACTTTCATAGCAATGATAACTGTACAACTAAAAAATGGGTGCGTCATTCAAGTTCTGGTTGAAACATGTTCTTAGTGCACAGTGACACAGTAAAACATGTCATCTTGGGTTAATTTGGACTACCTTCTTTTTTATTTCCAAGATTTTAGATTGGTTTAATAAATAAATAGCATGACACGTCTATTACATATAAAATATGATTTCAATAATAATTTAATGAATTTAAACACAACTATTTAGACTACTATGACCCATTTAACTTTTCACAAAAAAATATAATCGGGATAAATTATGTTGAAAGGGAATAGATCATTAAAGTACAAAATGTTTTGTTCCACTTTATCATATTTGGACAATGATGTTTTATCTTTCAAATCAAATTTATCTATATGTTGAGGGCTTAAAGTGGGTTTAGTTAAGAATTTTGATTTAGACGTTAGAGCATCATTGTAAACAATGGCAGGAAATACATTCTCAAAATCTTTAAAGAAGTCTAAATCATCAAAACAACTGACCTTAGGCTCGGGTATTGGAAACGAAGGCATATTGAATTTTTCATTATCATTTTCCGAATCCATTTTCAAATCATTGACATAAATTATTTTATAAGAAAACGAGTTTTTTTATCAAAAATCACTGTGTAATCTTCATCGTCAGATTTGTAGGTCTAAAGTCTTGGATCTGTTTAGCCTTTTGTAGGATAATAGCTAACTTAAATAAATCCAAATCAACTATATGAGAGACAATGACTATGAATACTATGTGCTAATGCGGAATCTTAACACAAGTACTAAGAAGAACACAATGTAAAACTTTGCAATTTTCTATTAATTTCTATTAGAATACTATTTCAATCTCATACTAAACATTGTACTGTAGGGTTCCTTTGATACACCAAGGAAACCCTAATTGGCTTTACAAACGCGTAAAAGGATAATGCATATCATTTCCTAAGATATCTCTAAGATAACTATTTTAACTATTCTGTTACATAAACAGACTTGACTAGACAAGGCCAGTACTAACTATAGTACTGCCAGACTTAACTTAGTACTGGCAGACTTAACTATGTCTACCATACTTAACTCTATAACTACCAAACTTAAGTCTGTTTACAATAATTCCTAACAATCCTCCCCTAACTTGATCTTCACTTGTGAACTTTAAGTTTCTTTGAGTATCTTCATTATGAGCTTCCTGAGGATTTTATAAGCATTATCTTTGGAATTATTCTTAAACTGCAACATGATGATTTTCCTGTATAAACAAGTTCTTAACTTCTATCAGCAACTCTTGAAATCATCACTAACGATATTTGCAGTATCAAATCTTTTAAAACAACATTGCCCACACTTCACAGCTACATGTATAATCTTTTCAGCAACATTGACTATATGTACATCAAATCATGAAGTTTCAGTCTATTCTCATCACTTCCAGGTGTGTTAACTCCTGAGAGAGGTGAATCATTGAAAAATTTAATGGATTGGATATCCCTTTACCAGTTAGCCATTAACTCTGGAGTAGCCAATGTTTGGTTTATTAACCATGGTACATTGATAACCATTTCAACTCTTAGTACATGAAACATGGTGAGTTGAAATACCATATGATTTTTAGCAAATCATCAGCTATCAACGGATTTGATAAAGCCTTTACCAAGTAACCATTTTCTCTTGGGCTAGCTAATCCTTTGGTGGAATTATGACATCACCCTGGTGGACTAGTAATCAGTTCAACTTTTTGAACGTGAATCATTAGTAAGTTGAGTACCATCCAGTTTTTGGTAAACTGAAAAATTAGTGCTGCCAGGCAAAAAGTTAATGCTGCTGGGCATTACTTAGTACTGCTGGGCAAAAGTTAGTTCTGCTAGGCAAAAGTTAGTGCTGTCAGCCTACTTACTACTGCTAGGTTACCGTTAGAGTTACAACTGCTGAGGGTATTGTAGGTCTATAAAACAAAAATTTACGTATAGGTTTCCTTTATTACCTATTTAAGCGCATACGATCACACCATATTCGTTATTAATCTTTCTAATACTCTCTCACTTACAAACCCAAACTCAATTTCATCATCGACTTCAACAATTATCATCAATGGAGGCTTTAAAATTTTCTGATTCACACAACATGTTTGCTTACTTGGAAAAATCCATAGAGAATGCTGATTTTGATGAGATAGTGGACTTTCTGAATGCTAACCCAATACGATATGCCTTAACTGTAAGTCCAACTATCTATGTGATCTATATATCTGAGCAATTTTGCTCTACTGCAAAGATCAAAATAGTCAATAATCATACACAAATACGTGCCAAAGTTGATGACAAGACAATAGTAATATCAGAATCATTTGTGAGGAGAGATCTTCAATTTAATGATAAAGATGGTTGTAACACCCCCAAATTGGGTCGCAGCGGAATAAGAGTCCGGGGCGTGTTACTTCTCAGATCAATAACATAAGATGTATATAGAACGACCAAAAAGTCGTTTAAAACTGATACATTGGATTTAACAAAGTATTTGTTACATAAGCCGAAGCTTCACTTGTCCACTTGTTCAAAATACAAAGATTTCTAGCCCATAATAAGTTAGGTACAAAAATTTAATTCGACAAAATCTTTTAATGCATGCTATCCCAAATCAAAACCACAAATGTATCCCATGACCGTTGTGCTACTGATACCCTGAAAAACAATGCTTAAACGTCAACAATAATGTTTGGTGAATCATACATAATGAAAAAATCATATATTGTAGGACCACAAGATTTCCCAAGTGTATGATAATGCAATAGATGCAGACATCATATAAATGTAATTACGTTGCTCTAAGCTCATGACACTGAAGCTTGACATGAATGAATACCAAATAAATGGTCTACCTTGCCCGTGGTGATGTTTTAACCCGCAACATCCTATATTCGACATGGTATACGTTCGTTTGTCCAGTGATAGCTAATCACCCGAACGGGGATGTCAAACCCAATAGATCCTAATAATAACATTCGCGCTCACAATCCCGCATGACAATTCATGATAAATAGGCTCAGTATGGTGATCGCATACTTAGGCAATACGTAATCATAACATGAAACTTAACCACTTGTGTCCAATAATAAAGGATTGCATGTTTTTCACCCCAAAAACTTATAAAACAAAAACATGTAAAACGTAGGGCTATGAACTCACCTTTAGTAGACACATAACAAAGGATTATCAAAGATATGCGCCACGCAGAATTGTCACGATTCAACTATTAAATTAAGGTCATATAAGAACTAATGCACAATGAAGATCAACTACCATGCATAATTCTATATTGCTACTCACCATCGAATTTTTGAGTGAAAACATGTTTATAAATATTAAAACGTTTATAAACATACTTTTGGTAAATACGCCATAACTTTCGCGTTTTAAGTCCGTTTCTTGCGTTTCTTATGCCCATCTTTTCGTATTAAGACGAGTTATCGATATTTGACATTTTCATAATTTTGGTCCTCTGATGAACATAACTTATTACCAGTATCACACCGAACATGAGTTGTACTTAATCGTTTGTTGTCATAAAACCCGTAAACTCCGTATTATTATTCGTTATAGCTCCGTTTTAATGATTTCCTTCTTCGAGCATCGCTCACCTTATTAAAAAGTTCTATACTATTATAAGGTTACAAAAAATAAACATTCTGTCATGAATAGTGTTTTACTATTCATGGTTTATAAAATCAATTTATAAACTTTTAATTATCCCCCCCCGAAAAACCACCCGCGAAATTTCATAACTATTCGGTTATAAAGTGAAAAAAATGCGATTCTTATCATTTTTGGAAGATCGATGCATAGAAGTACTAGAAGAGTACTATAGGTGAGCTCACAATCTTCTTAGGACCAGTAAGTGACACAGAAAGATGATGGGATTTTCATCAGTCAAGACAAGTATGTGGATGAAATTTTAAAGAAGTTTGGTTTTTTAACTGTGAAGACAGCAAGTACACATATGGAGACTTAAAATCCTTTGATAAAGGATGAAAATGCAGAAGATGTTGATGTTTACTTATATAGATCAATGATTGGATCATTGATGTATTTAACATCTTTAAGGCCTAATATAATGTTTGCTATATGTGCTTGTGCAATATTTCATGTCACACCTAAAGTTTCACATCTTCATGTCGTGAAAAGAATCTTTAGATACTTGAAAGGTCAACCTAAATTGGGCCTTTGGTATCCTAATGACTCACCATTTGACTTGGAAACTTATACTAATAGTGACTATGCTGGTGCAAGTTTAGACAGGAAATCCACAACAGGAGGTTGTCAATTTCTCGAGAGCAGATTGATTTCATGGCAAAGCAAGAAGCAAACTGTAGTTGCTAACTCTACTACTAAAGCAAAGTATGTAGCTGCATCTAATTGCCATGGATAGGTGTTATGGATCCAAAATCAATTGCTTGATTATGGATACAACTTTATGAACACCAAGATTTTCATTGATAATGAGAGTACTATTTGTATTGTGAAGAATCCAGTATTTCACTCAAAAACTAAGCACATTGAGATCAGACACCACTTTATCAGAGATTCCAATGAGAAGAAGCTTATTTAGATGATCAAGATTCATACAGATCAGAATGTTACAGATTTACTCACAAAAGCATTTGATGTTAGCAAATTTCAATATTTGATTACAAGTATTGGAATGCTTAACCTCTAAAGTATTGATTGAGGGGAGGTTAATTGTGTTAATATGTAGTGGATTATGGTTGAAATGGAATGCAACAACCACTGAGGATAGAATTAAGGTTGAAACTGGTAATTGAAAAATTAGTGCTGCCAGGTAAAAAGTGAATGCTGTTGGGCATTACTTAGTACTGCTAGGCAAAAGTTAGTGCTGTCAGCCTACTTACTACTGCTAGGTTACCGTTGGAGTTACAACTGCTGAGGGTATTGTAGGTCTATAAAACAAAAAATTTGCGTATAGGTTTCCTGTATTACCTATTTAAGCGCATACGATCACACCATATTCGTTATTAATCTTTCTAATACTCTCTCACTTACAAACCCAAACTCAATTTCATCATCGATTTCAACAATTATCATCAATGGAAGCTTTAAAATTTTTTAATTCACACAACATGTTTGCTTACTTGGAAAAATCCACAGAGAATGCAGATTTGATGAGATAGTGGACTTTCTGAATGCTAACCCAATACGATATGCCTTAACTGTAAGTCCAACTATCTATGTGTCTTATATTGAGCAGTTTTGCTCTACTGCAAAGATCAAAATAGTCAATAATCATACACAAATACGTGTCAAAGTTGATGACAAGACAATAGTAATATCAAAATCATTTGTGAGGAGAGATCTTCAATTTAATGATGAGGATGGTTGTAACACCCTCAAATTGGGTCGCAGCGGAATAAGGGTCCGGGGCGTGTTACTTCTCAGATCAATAACACAAGATGTATATAAAATGACCAAAAAGTCATTTAAAACTGATACATTGGATTTAATAAAGTATTTGTTACATAAGCCGAAGATTCACTTGTCCACTTGTTCAAAATACAAAGATTTCTAGCCCATACAGTTATACAAAATGTAATGCGACAAAATCTTTAATGCATGATATCCAAATCAAAACCACCAGTGTATCCCTTGTACCTTGTGCTTACTGATCCCCTGAAAAACATTGCTTTAAAACGTCAACAATAATGTTGGTGAATTCATACGTTTGATAAATCATATATTGTAGGACCACAAGATTTCCCAAGTGTATGATAATGCAACAGATGCAGACATCATATAAAATGTAAAGCATTGCATGTTTTTCACCCCAAAAACTTATAAAACAAAAACATGTAAAACGTGGGGCTATGAACTCACCTTTAGTGAGCGAATAACAAGAATATCACAGATAATGCGTCACGCAAATCGTCAGATGCAACCTATTTAAATTAAGGTCGTATAAGTACTAATCACATTGATGACTACTACCATGCATAATTCTATATAGCTAATCACCATCTAATTGTTTGAGTGAAAACATGTTTATAAATATTAAAACGTTTATAAACATACTTTTGGTAAATACGCCATAACTTTCGCGTTTTAAGTCTGTTTCTTGCGTTTCTTATGCCCATATTTTCGTATTAAGACGAGTTATCGATATTTGACATTTTCATAATTTTGGTCCTCTGACGAACAGTAACTTTTACTGTTCACACCAGACATGAGTTTACTTAAATTGTTTTTGTTGTCGTAAAACCCGTAAACATCGTATTTTATTCGTTATAGCTCCGTTTTTAACGATCCTTACGATCACGCTACTTTAATAGAAAGTTCTATAATTTATAGTTTACAAAAATATAACTTTCTTTCATGAATAGTTATATCGAAAACCCGCGAAATTCATAACTTATTCGTTATAAATTGAAAAATTGCGATTCTTATCATTTTGGAATCCTAAAAATGTGTTTTAGTTGATAAAAATATCCAACTTGCTGTTTGATGGAGTTTTTTATAAAGTTATTTTAAAAAATCCTTTTAATTACCGTATAACTCGTTTTTAACGAAACTTTTCAGTTATTAATCCTTTGACAAGTTCTTACCGGTTTCGGAAATCATCGTGAGGTGGTATTACCTTATAAAAATATAAAATAATTATTGTTTTTAAATACTTTTTGGACAGAATGTTTGAATATCTTTCATGAGTCCAAAATCATGCCTTGTTTCCTTATTTGCACTTTAAAAACGTATTACCACTAGTCTTTATATTTCATATATGTCATATATGTACATATAATAAAAGGCCATTTGTCCATCCATTCCTCATGTGTCCAAATTTTTATAAAGTCCAACAATCTTACCTTATAAACCCATAACTTTAATATTTAAACCATAATCATTAGTTTATAAAAAATTTTAATATGAACCTTTTACATAAAACCACGAGTGTACAAGTCTCCCCATTTGTTATAACCTTATTAGAATGAACATGATAACCTTACTATAAAGTCCATATCCATTATTACATGTCAACTTGTATTTCTTTTTACTTTGAAACTTATTAAGGAAACATTTAAAAACCCTAATTTGTACACAAACAACATGTAACATTCTTATCTCATCTTTTTTAACATGATATATTTAATATTACAAACATATATGAAAAGTATACAAAATGGTCATTACAAGTAAAACTCCATTTATATGTAAGAATCCTAAATGGTGATTCAAACTACAATAGAACTAACATATGCATATAATGATAAATGAAAGATCATAAAGAGTTCTAGATGACCTTATGGTGTAGGATGATGATGACCAATATAATCTAAACCCTTGTTTAGATAAAAAAATCCAAAACTTGCACCAAAGAAAACCCTAGTTTTCTTAAATAAGCCCTAGCTTCCTTTCACTTGATTAATACTTGAAAATGCTTTAGCCACTGCTAGGAAATAACTTAGAAGATCTATTTAGGATAATGTGTATAAGTGTGTTTGGGTTGTAGAAAAAATTGCTATGCGATTGGTTAGGATTTGGTTGCAATCCCGTGGCTATAAGAGAGCACAAGGAAAGAAAGTTTTGGAGTTTGTACTAGTGTTTATGCATGTATGTGTTATCTCTCTTGTGTTACTTGCATTATATGAGGGGTCTTGGTTAAAAAGTAAGCAATAGAAGTTCAAGAGCAAGATGAGGGTTTCAAGGGTTCTTGTTTTTATGTCTTGAGTCAAAGTAACAAGGTATGGGTGTGTTTAATGAACTAGTGAAGTACCAAAGCCAAGTGGTAAGATTTTTCT
Organism: Tanacetum coccineum; assembly: GCA_026074375.1. NCBI lineage: Eukaryota > Viridiplantae > Streptophyta > Magnoliopsida > Asterales > Asteraceae > Tanacetum > Tanacetum coccineum. The sequence continues at coordinate 81,962 of BQNB010001547.1, read as the reverse complement.
TCATATAACTTTGTATAAATTGCAATAATTTCGGCATATATATGATATATATGATATATTTTTCTAACTTTTATGTATTGGGTATAAATATGGGTATTTGTTGAAGCGTAGAAAAGTTTTGGCGGTTCCGGGTATGCCTAAACGTATTTTATTGCGAAACGAAATCACTTTACGCAACCAAAAAAATAACATGAACAAAGTTAATAATTATCCTTAAAATAATTACTTAAACCTTGCTTGATGTAAACATTTAATTGTTTGATGCCCGTTTACATTGAACGAAATTTTTTTATGCCCACGCGAGCTTAAGCTCAACGTTTATGATATAAAACAAACCGTACAAATACAAAGATACAAAATAGATTTATCGACGTCGCAATGACTTTAAAAATACAGGGGTTATAATGGATGCTTGCTAACAAACACTAAAATTTTTGAAACCTTTAATTGAATGGGAATATGAGAATCCCACAAAAACGGTCGGATAAACTAACTTTTTACAAATCTTATTTTTCCCCTCAATGGAAGTATTCATTCATAACATCCTTACAATGTTTAAGTTCTAAATCAACTCTTGGAATGAATTTGGTAACTAATTAGCATCAGCGTTATATGTTTAGCCTACAGAATCAAAATTTTAATTTTCAAAAATTGATTTTTGATGGTAAATTGAGAAACTTCGGATCTAAATTCTAAATTTATTAATGTATCCCAAGTTTTTACAACTGTTTTTAAACACTCAAATTGCAATCTTGCTGTAGTTTTAATGATGAATATATACACTTCTCATACTAAAAGGTATTTGCAAACATGATAAGGCAAGTGATTCGAGGCAATAGTATATAATATATATATCCTAAATATATATATATATAAACATACATATATATTAATATATATATATATATATATATATATATATATATATATATATATAATATAGGTAAATCAGTAAATCAATTTTAACAAGAGCAATAAACAAATTCACAAATAAAATATAATTCCGGAAGTATGGATTTCGAAAGTGACCCCTTCTAGTCGTTTCCCGGGTCGTTAATGTTCCAACGAGGCGTGAGTTGAACTTCGTGTTGAAATTTATGATCGGGATTTTGAATAGATTAAAAATTTGATTTTGGTTTCTAATTTCTACAATGATAATTCAAAAAAAAACAACGCAAATGAGAGCAACAATTTAAGCAATTACAAAATAAGCACGAAAAAACGTTAACGGGATTCTAAAACGCAACCTAAAACCTAAAACTTCAAATTTTAACCTTAGAAATGCAAATTTAATTTTTAAAAGACCAAAATGATTGATAAAAAAATTAAAAAGTAATAATTATACTTTTTTAACTTTTATTTAATTTTTTATGAATTAAAAACAGTTTTAATCTAAATTAAATATTAAAAATAGCAAACTAATTATTAAAATTTTAGAAAAATTGGGAAAAATACTTTGAACTATGCGGAATCTAAGAAAAATACAAGCTGGAAAAATGGCTGAATGAATAAGCTGTTAAAAAGCTAAAAAAGGTCGAATAAGCAACACTAAAAACACCCTTAAATAATATTTGAAACAAACAAAGAATGAAAAGGTCCCAAGGGCATGATGGTAGAGGAGATTGGTGCTAAAACGTGTTTTGAGGGTGAGGTCGCAGGTTCGAGTCCTGGACCTTACTTTTAGAAAACATTTTTTTTAATATTTTTGCAAAAACATAAAGAGAAAGAGAAAATAAGCAACTTTTAAAAAGAAACTTTTTATAAAACTTATAAATAAGCCATAAATTAGCTTAAAGAAGGTGACATAATGGTTTATAAAACTTGGAAGATATAAGCAAACTGTTTGGACTTTTTGTGACTTAATAAGCAAAAAAGACAAATAATAAGCTACAATATTAAGACCAATTAAGCACAAATAAGCAGTAAAATAAGCACTTGAATAAGAAAATAACAAAATAACCTTATTGAATGAAAAATGGAACACACCTTAATCCTTGCTTTAAACAAGAATTTAAGAGCTTCTTAAGAGCTTATTAGTTTATGTTGGTGAGTACAATAAGCCCATCCTTTATTGGCTTATCATCCAAAAGAGAACCATGGAACAGTAAAAAAAGGAAACTTGACTTTTTATTGAATAACCTTTGAGAGTACAATGCTTGGAAAGGTAAAATGCTTAAGTAAAAAGCTTAAAAACAGAGAATTGAATACAATGCAGTAAAAATAAAAGTGCTGAAAAGAAAAGTTCCAAGATGTCTTAAACGTGAATTCTTCTCCCTATTTATAGGGTGTGTTGTGAGGTGAAATATCCTTAGCCTTCAATCCTTCCCAATCATTCCATATTTGCTTATGGAAAGCAATAATCACCGTTAAACCTGTTTATTGAGTATTTTGACTTTCCATTAATAGTTGACGCGTCAAATCTGTCCAATAGGAAGCCTTGAGACTGCCACGTGGATCTGGAGTGTGTCAGGATGTGTAGGAGGGTGTGTTGAAAACATTCGCAGCAGTGGAGAGTGGGTTTTACCCTGTTTTGGGCCTTCACGCCTTTTTCTGAATATTTTATTATATTTCAAAAATGGGAGGTTAAAGGGTTAACGACGTTAGGTTAGGGACTAACGGTGTTAGGTGTTGAGGACTATCGGTGTTATTCCCAAAGGACTAACGGTGTAAATCTCCAAGGACTGGCGGTGTAAGGTATTTAACGAATGTATAGTTAAATGGTATTGGGCCATTTGGTTTAGGCCGGTTGGTTTTGGATTGGATTTTTGGCTTTTGTAATTATAAGGCTTTGTTTAAATTGCTTAATAGGCTGACTTGGCCCATTAACTTGGGTTGGGTTGGCCCACTAAGATGCATACGCCTTTTGCTTTGGTTTTCCATGCTCTTTCCAATCCCGTGCTCGGTTTTTGTCTGGTTTTTGCCTTGTTTTTGTCTTTTTATGAATATCCGTTGCCTGCACAGTCAACAACACAAAACAAGCATATATTTGGCATTTTAAGTCTATTTTTGGTCATTTAAGCTTGTTTTATTTAGGTATGTGTATTTAAGCACATACAAAAACCCCTCAAACTAAACTATTGTTGTATCCTCACGCAATGAAATAAATCCATGTTTAGAAAATCAAAAATTTCAATCCCCTTAAATTAAATACCTTGAAAAGTAGCAAAGTGTATAATTAAAAGGGATTAAGAAATTACTAGTTTTTAAACACTCTCTGTTTTTACCATTTTCTTTCTTGCACACATATTTTTCTTATTTTTTTCATTATGTACAACATGCTTGACTTTCATTATTGATCATAACATTTAGGATCATTGAATAAGAAACACCTCAATCCTAAGGTGCCTAGAAGGATAAAATCATCGTCCTTGATTTTTCACTTATTCCCAAACTAAGCTTAAAAATGAAATCATTGTTAATTACAAGTTGGGATGCTAACGCTACTCATATTTTCAATTTGTGTAAAAATTTCCTCCCGACAGTTGTAATATATTAAGGTGTGTGTGCTCAGTTTGAATTTTGATCATACAACCCACGTTTTTAGATAGTTATAACCTTTCAAAGTTTCACGTTCCACTTTTAGTTATATGAATTCAAAAGTGATATTGTCCCATGTAGCAACATTTCTTCTCGACACATCCCAACCTCATCGGCTAAGTGACCGGGCTATTGACACCCCTTAGAGAATAATCTGTCGAGACTCTCCAACTTTTGAGCCCTTTACTAAAAATTTTCCGTAAAACTTAGTAAGTTTATAACTCAAAGCAAGCTAATTCCTCCAAAATTAAGACATTGTAGGTAAGTTAATTCCTTTAGAGTGACTTTCTTCTCGGAACCTCCCGACCTCATCGGTCAAGTGCCCAGGCTTTTGACACCTCACAGAGAATACTAATCAGAATTAACAAACGTCCGGTTTCAAAGTTTTGTAGGGATTAACAAGTTTAGGTTTAAAAGAATGTTTAAATTTTAGAAAAAGACATTTTCCCTTTATTTATTAAGCAACATATACTAGCAACATTATTATATTTTTCACATCATTTTCATTTTTTTTTTTTTCATTTTTTTTGCAACATTTATATTTACACCGTATAAAGGGAAAATTTCTTTTTAGAAAATTAAAACATATTTTTGATCAAAAACTCTTATTTATCAATTCATCGATAAAGCTTTTTACTCTAAAAATGTTGATCTTAACGGACTTTTAAGAGTGATAAAACTCTAACTTGTCTTTCAAAAAGAGCACGTATTATTAGTCATTTTAGAAGCTACTGGGAGAAAAAGCCACAAATTACACTTATGAGCTTTTAAGATTTCCAACTAATCCTTGCTTAGCATTCCAACTTATATTTAACTCTATCATTTCTCGTTCTTCGCAAATTTAAAATCTTTAATAAAAAGATCCGCGAATGCTTAGCCAAATAAAATTAAGCTTTGCATATTTAAAGTCATTTATGGAAACTTGCAAAATCTTGGCCTTTTGAGCTAGAATTCGCATTTTAAAGCTTCTTGTATAAAAGACTAGCAAAAGCTTATACATTTATAAAGGTTAAGGGAGTAAGCTAGAGCTCAACACGCTCGGTCAAGTCAAAAATTATTCTTATTCTCACCAGCGGAAAGTCAACATTTGTGATAAACACTTATTTTATTTTTGCAAAAAATTTTAAATTTTGGCATAAAATCACATTTTTTGTATTTTCTTGGTAAAACAGGGTTACGTGAAAGACATAGACAAATGCAAGTGGGATCAAATCGATAGATTCCCCCTCATACTAGAACGATACATTGTCCTCAATGTGAGGGTTGCCACCCCCTCATACTAATTTCGATGTATATACCTAATATAAAAGGGAATCTCACGTAAATCTAAAGCCGTTTATTAATTATGCTAAAGATTAAACGTTAGTCAATAAGATCAAGGATATAGGATTCCTAAAATAAGCATGCAAAGGAATGAAGATCGAGTGAGCGTTAGACAAAATCACGAGCACGAGAGTTGATATGTGTAAAATACACATATCTATTTATGCTTAAAATAGCCCAATTAAACCCAAAACAGTCCAAAAATGGCAACAATATGCTTGTATTTATGTTTTGTGTGTGCAGGTACGGATATATCAGAAATCACAAGAAAACCATCAAAAACAAGCAAACACGGACACGAGAACGGAAGAGTGAACAAAAGCCGGAAGCCAAAGCCAGAAAAAGTCAAGCCTCTAGTCAATCTTGGTCAACAGAAGTCAATTACAAAGGACAAAATCCCTAAATTGCCATTTCAGTCCCTCAACTTTCAGAAAAGTCCAAAAAGTCCCTTGTACCTAAGTGGGCCCAAAACACCTTAAAACTACTACCCTGATTCTTAGGCCCAATCATAAGCCCATGTTACTAGTCTATTTCATTTCATATAAACTCTAGGGACCATTCTTGCAATTATTCAAACTGCCATTTATACTAGAAATGGAGAAAGGATTGTAAGGGACTAGATTTGCAATTCCCCTAAACTCTAACTTATTTAACAGTCAAAGTGGCGCCAAGACCCATTTACTGTTCATCGTCACTACAAAATTCACTAGCCATGGTAAAATAGAGGGCAAATGGAAATTGAGGGGCAAGTAAGTCTATTCATGAGCTCCTAAACAAGATGGTAGGGAGAGATTAGTAAAATCAAGAGATCTAAGCACCTCACTCAAGCACATAGCCACGTCATCAATGGAGAAGCACACATGGAATGTGGGTTTTGTACTATTTCTACTTAGAGAAGAAGCACAAGTGAGCCTCACACGTCACGGTTTGCCAGCATCTATCGGATTTGATGTTAATCTGCTGTATTGTTTTGTTCTTACGAACACTGTTTTCTCCACAAAAAATAGCAAAAATTTTATATTTTTAAGTCCTTATTTGTTATATATAATAAAATAAATAACTAATAGCAATTATATTTATATATATATATATTTATATTTATATATTATATAATATCTTTTATATATATATATATATATTTTAAGTGTTAATAAATGTTAAGACACGAATGTAGGTTTTCCGTTGGTAAGAATAAGAAGTAATTTTTGACCCGATCGTACGTGTAGAGTTCTAGCTTTCTCCCTTAACAATTAATGATGATAGTTTGTGCTAGTCTCATGTAGACTTTAAACATGCTAGACTTGAAATCATTAGTAAATGAAAACTTGTGCTAATCTCAAGTAGATTTTAAATATGCCGAGTTGGATTTTATATAGGCTAAGTATTTGCGAATTTCTTTATTAGAGATTTTAAATTGCAAAGAATAAGAGATGATAGTGTTGATTACGAATTAGGATGCTAAACAAAGTTTATTTGGAAAGCTTAAAGGCTTATAAGAATAACTTGTGGTTTTTCTTCCCCGAAGTTCTTAAAATGATTAATTATACGTGTTCTCTTTAATTTTTACAAATTAGAGTTTTACTCTTAAAAGTCTAATCAACATATTCAGAGAAAAAGCTTTATCGATGATGAAGTCAAACATCATTGGTAAATAAGAATTTTAGTTCAAGTTTATACTTTGGTTTTCTAAAACGGAATTTTTTCTATTTGCAAAAATAATGTGTTAAATCAATATAAAAAAAATATCTATAAAAATGTAGTTGGTAAATAAAAAGGATGCAAGTTATAAATCCTTAGTGTTAATAATTAATATTTTATTAATATTTTTTATTTTTTTTTTATATTTTTTTTATTATTTTTTTTACGATTTTTTTTTTATTATTTTTTATATTTATTTTTTTTTTTTAAATTTATTATAATTTTTTATTTTTTATTTAATTATTTTTTTATTATTATTTTATTTTTTTTTTTTTTTTTTTTATTTTTTATTTATTTTTTATTTAATTATTTTTTTTTATTATATTTTTTTAATTTATTTAATTTTTTTTTTTTATAATATTTTTATATTATTATTAATTTTTAATTATAATTTTTTTATATATTTTTTTTTTATTTTTTTTTTATATTATTTATATTTTTATTATTTTATATTTAATTTTTTTAAATTTTATTTTTTTTTATTTATTTTTTACTTTATATATTATTTTATATAAATTTTTTTTTTTTTTTTTTTTATTTTAATTTCTTTATTTTGATTTTTTTATTATATCTATTTTTTTTATTTTATTTTATTATTTATAATATATATTTTATTTATTTTTTATTTAATTTATTATTTTATTATTTTATATTTTATTTTTATATATTTATTTTTTTTAAAATATATTAATTTTATTTTTTTATTTTAATTTTTTATTATTAAATTTTTTATTATTATTTTAAATTTATTTTAAATTTATTTTAATTTATTTATAATTATATTTTTTAATATTATTTTATTATTTTTATTTTTATATAATTATTAATTTTAATATAATTTATATAATTTAATTTTTTTATAATATATATTTTTATTTATTTTTATTTTTTTTTTTTTTATTTTTTAATTTTTTAAATATTTTTATTTATAATATTAAATTATAATAATTTTTTTTATTATAAATTATTTTGTTTTTTTTTAATTTTTTAATTATAATTTTAATTTTTTTTAAATTTATTTTTTTTTTTTTATTTTTTTTTATTTTTAATTATTTTTATTATATTTTATTAATTTATAATTTTTATTTTATTTTATATTTATATTATATATAATTTTTTATTTATTTTATATATTTATTTTTTTTTTTATTTTTTTTATATTTTTTTTTTTTTTAAAAATATTTTTATTATTTTTAATATTATATATTTTTTTTTTTATTTATATTTTAGATTTTATATTTTTAATTTTTATAATTTTTTTATTTATTTATTATTTTTTTTTTATTTTTTTTTTTTTATGTTTTAATTTTATTATTATTTATTTAAATTTTTAATATTTATTTATTTTTTTTTATAATATATTTATTTTAATTTCCCCTTATTTTTATTTTTTATTTATATTTTATAATTATATTTTTTTATTTTAATATATTTATTTTTTTTTTTATTTAATATTTTTAATTTTTTTCTTATTATTTTTATTTTAATTTTATTAAAATTTTTTATTTTATATAATTTATATTTCTTTTTAATTATATATTTAATATTTATTAATTTTGATATTTTTAATATTTTTAATATATTTTTAATATAATTTTTTTTTTATAATATATTATTTTAAGAATAATTTATTTATTTTTTTATATTTTTTTTTTTATTATATTTTATTATTTTTTTTTTTTATTTTTTAAATTTTTATTAATTATATTATATTTATTACAAATTAATATTTTTTTTTAATATATTTTATTTTATTTTTTTTTTTTTTTTTATTTATATATTTTTTTATTATATTTTTATTATTATTATTTATTATTTTTTATTTATTTATTTTATATTTTAATATATTATTTTATTTTTATATTTAAATTTTTTATTTTATTTTATTATTATTTATTTTTTTTTATTTTAATAATTTATTATTTTTTTTATTTTTTTAATTTTTTTTATATATAATTATATTTTTATATATTTCTTTTTATATAATTTTATTTTAATATTTGTTATAATAATTTAATTTTATTTTTTAATTGATTTAAATTATTATTTTATTTTATTTTTAATAATTTATTATTATTATTTTTTTTATTTTTTATTTTTTTTATTTATTATAATTTTTATATTTTTTAAAAAATTTTTCTAATATTTTTATAATTTTATTTATTTATTTTTTTTTTATTTTTTTTTTTTTTTTTTTTAATTTTTTAAAATTTTATTTAATTTTTTTTTTATTTTTTTTATAATTATTATATATTTTTTTTATTCTTTATTTTTAAATTTTTATTTTTTTTATTATTTAATAATTTTTTATTATTTATATCTTTTTTTTTTTTATTTTTTTAATATATATTTATTTTATTTATTTATTTATTTTAATTTCTTTTTTTTTTTTTATTTTTTTTTTATTTTTAATTTTTTTTAATTAATTATTTATTTTTTTAATTGTTTTTTATTTTTTTTTTAATTTATTATAATTTTTATTTTATATTTTTTTTTATTTATTTTATTTTATTTATTAAAAATTTTTTGATGTATTTTTATTATTATTTTTTTTTTTATTTTTATTATTTTTTTATTTAAATTTTTTTTGTTATTGAAATTTTTTTTATTTTTTTAATTTTTCTATTTATATTATATTTAATTTATTTTTTTTTTTACTTTTTTTTTTATAATTTTTTTAAATTTATTTTTTTTATTATTTTTTTAAATATATATTTATTTTTATATTTATATTTTTTTATTTTATATTATCTTAATTATTAAATTTATTTTTAATTTTATTTAATTTTATATTATTATTTAATTAGTAATTAATATTTTTTTTTTTATTTAATTTTTATTTTTTATATTTTATTGATTTATTATTTTATTTATTTTTATATTATTTTTATTATTAATTTTATATATTATTTATATTATATTTTTTATTATTTTTATTTTTAATTATATTTATTTTTTTTTTTTTTTTATTTTATTCTTTTTTTTTTTTTTTAATTTTGATTATTATTATTTTTTATTTTTTTTTTAATTTTTATAATTTTCTATTTATTTTATTTTTTTTTTTAATATTATAATTTTTTAATTTTATTCAATTTTATATTTTAAATTTATTTTTTTTTTATTTTTATTTTTTTTTTAACTATTTATTTATTTTATATTTTAATTTTTTTTATAATTATTTTATTATTTATTAGTTTTTTTAATTTATATAATTTATTTATTTTTTTTTTTTTTTTTTTTTTTATAAAATATTTATTTTTTTTCTTTTTTAATTTTTTATTTTTAATATTTATAAAATATTTTTTATATAATAATTATTATATATTTATTTTTTTTTTTTATTTTATTTTTTTATAATTTTTTGTCTTTTTTTATTATTATTTTTATATTTTTTTTTTTTATTTAAATTTTTTTTTAAAATTATTTTTATAAAATTTTTAATTATATTTTTTTATTTATTTATATATTTTTAATTTTTTTTTACATACTTAAATTTTTAATAAATATTATTTATTTTTTATATTTTAAATTTTTTTTTTTATTATAATTTATTTAAATAATATTTTATTTATTAATTTATTTTTTCTTATTATTTTATTTTTTATTTTTTTAATTTAATATTTTTATTTTTTTTATTATTTTTTTTTTTTTTTTTTTATTATTTTAATTTTTTTTTAAATTCTTTATTTTTATAATTTTTATATCTTTTTTTTTTTATTATTTTTATTAATTATTTTTTATTTTATTTTATTATAATTTTTTTTTATTATTTATTAATTTTATTTTTATATATTTATTTTTTTTTTTTAATTTTATTATAATAATTTTTTTTTGTTTTATATATTTTTTAATTATTTATATTTATATTTAATTTTTTATTTTTTTATAATATTATATATTAATTTTTTTTTAAATATTAAAATTATTTTTTTTTATAATTAATTATTAATTTAAGTATTTTTTTTTTTTTTATTTTTTTATTTTTATAATTTATTTATTTAATTTTTATTATTTTTATTTTTTTTTAATTTTTATATTTTATAATAATTTTATTTTTTTTTATTATATTAAATAAATTTTTATTTTTTTAATTTTTTTTTATTTATTATATATTTTATAAATTATATTTATTTATTTTTTTTTAATTATTATTTTTTTATAATTTTTTTATAATAATTTTTTATTTTATTTTTTATATATTTTTTATATTTTAATTAATCTATTTTATTTTATTATTTTATTTTTAATAATATTTTATTATATTATTTTTATCTTATTTTATAATTTAATATATTTTTTATATTAATTTTATTTTCTTTATTTTTTATTTTATTTAATTTATATTTTATTAATTATATAATTATATTTTTTATTATTTTTTATTATTTTATATTTTATTATTTTTATTTTATTTTTGTAATTAATTTTTTTTTAATATTTTATTTATTATTTTTTTTTTTTAATAATATATTTTTTTATATTTTTTTATAATTTTTTTTGATTTATTTTTTATTTTTTTTTATTATTTTTTTAATTTTAAATAAAATTTTTAAATTTATTTTTATATATTATTATTATTTTTAATTTTTTTTTTATTTATATTTTTTTATTTTAATTTTAATTTTTTAATTTTTTCTTTAATTTATTTAATTTTTTTTTTATTTAAATTTTATTTTTTTTTACTTTTTTAATTTTTTAAATTTTTTTTTTTTTTTTTATTTTATTATTATATTTTCTTTATTTTTTATTTTATTTTTATTATTTTTAATTATAATATTAATATTTTTTTTTTTATTATTTTAATTTATTTTTATTTTTTTAATAATTTTTTTTTATATTATTTTATTTTATTTTATTTTTATATTTATTATATTTTTATTTATTAATTTTTTCATTATAATTATTTATTATATATTATTTTAATTTTTTTTTTTATTTATTTTATATATTATTATTATTATGAATATAATTAATTTTTAATTAATATTTTTTTATTTATGTTTTAATTTTATTATTTTTTATATTATTGATAATTATTTTTTATTATTTTTATTTTTTTATATATTTTATTTTATATTTTTTTTTTTTTAATTTTTAATTTATATTATATTTTTATATTTTTTTATTTTTATATTTATGTTTTTTATATTATTTTAAAATTTTTTATTTTTTTTTTTTAATATTTTATATTTTTATTTTATATAATTTTATTTTTTTTTTAATTAATATATATATTATAATTATTAATTTTATAATATTATATAATTTTATTTATATTTTATTATTTTTTTTATATTATTATTTTTATTTAATTTTATTATTTTTATTTTTTATTATTTTATAAATTATTTCTATTATTTTTTTTATTATTTATTTATATAAATTTTTTATTATATATATTAAATTTTATTATTTATTTATTAATTTTTATTTTATGTTTTTTATTATAATTCTTGTTTTAAATACTATATTTTTTTATTTTTTTTTATTTTTATATTATTTATAATTATAATTTTATTTAATTATTATTATATTTTTTATTTTTTTTAATTTTATTTTATTTATTTATAATTTTTATTATAATTTTAATTTTTTTTTTATATATTATTATTTTAATTTTTAATAAAATATTATTATATTTTATAAATTTATTTTTTTTAATATTTATTTAAACTATTATTTTATTAATTTATTATTAAATTTTTTAATTTTATATTTAATAAATTATTTTTATTTATTTTTTAAATTTTTATTAATAAATATTAAATATTTTTTATTTTTTTTTTTTTTTTATATTTTTATTTTATAATTTATTTTTTTAATTTATTTTTTTTTATTTTTTAATTATTTTTTTAATTTTATTATTTTTTATTTAAATTATTTTTTTTATTTTTTAAATTTATATTTTATATTATTAATATTTTAAATTTTTTATTATTTTAATTTATTATATTTTTAATTAATTATTTTAAATTATATTTTTTTATTAATATTTTTTATAATTTTTTTTTTTATATTTTTTTATTATTTTTTATATTTTAAATTTAATAATTTTATTTTATTTATTTATTATTTAATATATTATTATTTATTTTTATTATCATTTTTATTTAACTTTATATATTTATTAATTTTATATTTTTTTATTTTTTTTTTATTATTTTTTAATTTTATTATTTATATTATATTTATTTTTCTTTTTTCATTTTTTTTTTTTTTAAATATTTTATATTATTTTTTTACTTTTTATTAATTTAATTTTTTTTTTTTAATTTATATATAATATATAATTATATTTTTTTTTTATAATAATTTTATTAATTATTATAATAAAATTTTTATTTAATAATTTTTTATATTATAATTTTATTTTTTTTATTTTTAATTTTTATTTGTTATAATTTATATTTTTTATATTTATTTTATTAATATTTTTATTTTTTATTTTTTTTTTTTTTTTATTTTTTAATTATTATTTTTATATATTTTTTTTTTTATTTTTAAATATTATTTTTTTATTATTTTATTTTTTTTTTATTTTAAATATAAATTTTTTAATTATTGAATTTAGTTATTTATTTTTTATATATAATTTTTTTTATTTATTTTTTTATTTAAATAATTTTTATACTTTTTATTAATTTTATATTTTTTTTTTTTATTTTTTTTATTAATTACTTAATTTTTTATAAATTATATTTTTATTTATATTTTATTAAATTATTAGATTTATTTTTTTATTTTCATTTTTTTATTTTATATATTATATTAATTTCTTTATTTATATTTATTTATTTTATTTTTATTTTCTCTTTCTAATTATTTATTTATTATTATATTATTTTTTTTTTATTTTTTTTTATTATAATTTTTTTTTTTTTTAATTTAATATTTTTATTTTTAATTTTTTTATTATATTTATTATTTTTTATTTTTTTTTTTTTTTATATTATTTTTATATTATATAATTATATATTTTTATTATTATTTTATATTTATTTTTTTAAATTTTTTATTTTTTAATTATATAATATTTTTTTTTATTTTTTTTTTATATTTTTTTTTTTATTTATTTCTAAATTTTAATATTATATTAATTTTTTTTTATATATATATTTTTTTATATCTTTTTTTTTTTAAAATTTTATTTGTTTATTCTTATTAATTATTTATTTATTTTTATTATTTTTTTTATTTTATATATTTATTTTTTTATTTTTTTTTTAATTTTTTTATATTTTATAATTTTTTATTTTTTTATTTATATTTTTATTTTTTTTTTTATATTAATTTTTTTTATTATATTAAATTTTTTATTTTTTTTATTATAATTTATTTATATTTTATTATTTTTATTATTTTTTTTTTTTTATATTTTTTATATTTTTATTTTTTTTTTTTATTATTAAATATTTTTTTTTTTTATTATAATTATTTTTTTATATTAAATTTTTAATTTTATTTTTTTATTAATTTATTTTTTTTTATTTTAAATTTTATTATTTAATTAATTTTTTTGTTTTTTTTTTTTTATTTTTTATAATTTTATTATATTATATTTTTTTATAATATAATATTATTTTATATTTTTTCCATATTATATTTATTAATTTTTATTAATTATATTTTTATATATTATTTTTTAAATTTTATTTTTTTTTTTATTTTTTTAATTATTATATTATAATTTTTAATTTTTTATTTTTTTCTTAATTTTAATATTATTTATTATAAATATAATATTTTTAATTTTTTAATAATTTTTTTACTTTATTTTTATTTTTTTATTTATTTTATTTTTTAATAATTTTTTTATTTTTTAAATTTTATTTTTTATAAATATTATTAATTTGTTATTTTATTTATTATAAATTATTATTATTATTTTTTTTAAAATTATTTTAAATTATAAATTTTATAATTTTTATTTTTAAAATTTATTAATTTTTTTTTTTATTTTTATTTTTTTTAATATTTTTTTTTTTTTTTTTTTTTTTAATAAAAATTAATTTTATTTAATATTTTGATTTTTTCTTTATATATTTTTTTTAATTATTTTTATATAAATTTTTAAATTTATTTTCATTTTTTTTTTTTATTATTATTTTATTAATTATTTATTTGTTTTTTTTTTAATTTTTTTTTTAAATTTTTTATTTTTTAATAATTTTTATTATATTTTATAATTTTTTTTTATTTTATTTTATTTTTAATTATTTTATTTTTTATTTTTTATTTTTAATATTTTTAATTTATTTTTATTTTATATTTTTTTATTTAATATAATATTAATATTATAATATATATTTTTATATAAATTATTAATTATTATATTTTATTTTATTTACTTTTATATTAATATTTTTTTTTTTTTATATTATTTTTATTTTTTTCTTTTTTTTTTTTTTTTTTTAATTTATATATTTTTTATAATTTATTATATAAATATTTTAATTAAAATTTATTATTATTTTTTTTTAATAATATTTTTTATTATTTTTTTTTAATTTTTTTTATATTTTATTATTTATTTTTTTTTTATATTTATTTACTATTTAAATTTATATTATTTTTTTTTTAAAAATATTTTTTATTTTTTATTTAATTTCATTTTTTATTTTTATTTATTAATTTTTTATTATAAAAATATTATTTTTTTTTATTTTTTTTATTTTTTATTTTATTTTTTACTATTTATTTTATATTTATTTATCTTATTATTTATTATAATTTTATTTTATTATATTTTTTTATTTTTTATAATTATTATTTATTTTAATTTTTTTATAATTTTTTTTTATATTATGTTTTTTTTATTTTATGTTTATATTTATTTTTTTTACATTTTTTATTTATATATAATTTTTATTTTTAATTTATTATAATTTTATATTATATATATTTTTTTTTTTTTTTTTTATTTTTTTATTATTTTTTTTTTTTTATTTTTAATTTTTTTTTATTTTTTATTTTTAAATATATAAATTTATTAAATTAATTTTTATATATTTTTTATTTTTTTTTTTTTTTAATTTTTTTTATTTTTTTTATTATATATATTTATATTTTTTATATTTAATATTATTTTTTTTTTTATTATTAATTTTTTTTATTTTTTTATTTATTTTATAATTTTTTTTTATTTTAATTTTAATTATTTTATATTTTAATTATATTTTAATTTTTTTTTATATTTTAATAATTTTTATTTAATTTTTTATATTTTATTTATTTTTTATTTTTTTTTATTTTATTTTATTAATTTTTTTATTATTATTATTTTATTTTTTTATTTTTTTTTTTTTTATTTATTTTTATTTTTTTAATATTTAAATTATTTTTTTTTTATTATTATTATCAATATTTATAAATTATTTTTTTTTATTTTTTTTTTTATTTTATTTATATTTTTTATATTTATTATTATTTTAATTATTTTTATATTTATTATATTTTTTATATTTTAATTTTTTTTTTTTATATATTATTTCAATTTTTTTTTTTTAATTTTTAATATTTTATTTTTTTTTTTATTTATTATTATTATAATTTTTAATATTTTATTTTTTTTTTTATTATTTTATTATTTATTTTTTTATATATTTATATTTATTTATTAAATATTTTAATTTTTATTTTTTAATCTTATAAATTTTTTATATTAATTTTATTTATTTTTATTATTTTTATTATTTATTTTTATATTATTTTTATTTAATTTTTTTTATTTTCTTTTTTTTTTAATTTTTTTTTTATATAATTTATTAAAATATTTTATTTTTTTTTTGTATTTTTTTATTTTTTTATTTTTTTATATATTTATTTTTTATTATTTTATTATTTTAATTTTAATTTTATATTCTATATTTTATATTTTTATTTTTTTTTTTATATATATTTTATTTTTTTTTTTTATTCATTTTTATAATTAATTTTTTTATATTTTTTTTATTTAATATTTATTTTTTTATCTTTTATTTTATAATTTATTTTATTTTTTTTTTTTTTTTTTTATTTTTTTATAATTTTTATATTTATATTAATTTTATTTATTTTTATATATTTTAATACGTTTAATAATTTATTTTTTTTTAATTAGTTTTTTTTTTTATTTATAAATTATAATTTTTTTATTGTTATTTTTATACATATATTTTTTTTTTTTTTATTTTTTTATTATATTTTTAATATTATATTTTTATTTAATTTTTTTTTTATATTTATTTCTATTTTTTATTTTTTTTATTTTTTTTTTATTATTTTTTTTATTTTTTTTTATTATTTATATATTATTTATTTATTTAATAATTTTATATATATTTTTATAATTTTATTTATATTATTTTTATTTTTTTTTTTTATTTTTTATATTTTTTTATATTTTTTTTTTATTTATTTTATATATTTTTTTATTTTTTATTTTTTTTTTTTTTATTATTTTTTTATTTTTATTATTATTTAATATTTATTTTTTTATATTATATTTTATTTTATTTTATTTAAATTTTTTTTTTTTTTTTATTTTTAAATTAATTATTTTTTTTTTTTTAATTAATAATTTTTAACTTTTTTATTTATATATATTATATCGTTATTAATTTATTTTTGATATTTATATTTTTATTATTTTATTTTTATATTATATAATTTTTATTATTTATTACTTTTTTATATATTTTTATTTTATAATTTTTATATATATTAATTTTTTATTTTTATTTAATTTATTTTTTTTTTTTATTTTTATTTATTATTTTTTTAATTTAATATATTTTTTTTTTTTTTATTATTTATTTTATATAATTATTTATATTTAATTTATTATTTTTTTTTTTTTTTTTAATATATTTTATATTATAATATTTAATTTTTTATATTATTTTTTTTAATATATAATATTATTATATTATATATTATTTATAATATTATTTTTATTTTTTTTTATTTATTTATATTATTTTTTTTTTATTTAATTTTATTATTTATTAATTTTATATTTTATTTTATTTTTAATTTATTTTATTCTTTTTTATTTATTCTATAATAATTTTTAATTTTTTAATTTTTTTATTTAATTTTATTTTATTTTTTTTTTAATTTTATTTTTTTCTTTTTTTAAGTTTTTATTTCTTTTTATTATTTTTATTAATTTTTTATAATTTTAAATACTTTTTTTAATTTAAATTTTTATTTATTTTTTTTTTTTAATTTTTTATTTTTTTATATTTTTATTTTTTTAATCTTATTTTATATTTTATTTTTATTTATTTTTATTTTAATCCGTTATATTATTATTTTTTTTATATATAATTTTATATAATTATATAATTTTTTATATTTTTTTATATATATTTAATTAATATTTTTTAATAATAATTATATTTAATTTTTTTTTTTTTATTATTTTATATTTTTATTATTTATTATTTTTATTATTTTTTTTTTTATTTATATTTTATATTAATATTTATATTTTTTTTTTTTTTTTTATATTTATTATTATTACAATTTTTTTTATTATTTTTGTTTTATTTAATATTTTATTTATTTTATTTTTTTTTTTATAATATATTTTTTTTATAATTTATATTTAATTTTATAATAATATTTTAATTTTAATTTTTTTTTTTTATATTTTTTTTAATTATTTTAATTTTATTTTTTTTATTCTTTAATTCTTTTTATTTTATTTTATTAATTTTTTTTTTTTTTTTATTTTATTATAATTATATTTTTAATTTTTATTTATGTATTTTATTAAATAATTTATTATATTTATTAATTTATTTTATTTAATTTTTTTTTAAATTTTTTATTTTTATTATTTTAATATTATTATTTATTATATTTTTGATTTTTATTTTTTTTTTTTTTAATTTATTATTATATTATTTTTTTTAATTATTTTTTTTTTTTAATTTTTTTATTTATTATTTTTTATTTTTATATTATTTTTTTATATTTTTTTAATTATATATTTTTATTTTTTATATATTATATTATTTTTATTTTATTAATTATTTTATTATTAATTTTTTTTTTTTTATTTATAAATATTTTTTTTTTTTTTTTAAATATTTGTTAATTTATTTTTTTATTTTTTTTTTTATTATATTTTTATATTTTATTATATTTATATTAATTTTTATTTATTTATTAATATTTATTTTTTTTTCATTTTTTTATAATATTAATATTTATAAAATTTTTTAATTATTTTATTATTTTTTTTTTTATTTTTATTTTATATTTTTTTATTATTTTATAATAAATTTTTTTTTTTTTAATATATATATTTTCAATTATTTATTTTTAATTTTTAATATTTTATATTTATTTATTTTTTTAGTTTTTTATATTCATTGAAAATTTATAAATTTATATTAATATATTAATTTTTATTTTTTTTAAATTAAATATTTTAATTTATTTATTATAATATTTTTTTTATTGTAATTATTTTTTTTTATTATTTATTTTTTTTTTTATTTTTTTTATTATTTTTTTTAATATTTTTTATTTATTTATTTTTATAAATTTTTATTTATTTTTTTATATTTCTATTTTTTTTATTTATTATATTTATTTTTTTATTATTATTATTACATATTTTTTTTTCATTTTTTTTTTAATATATATTTTATTTAATTTTTTTATTTAATATTTTTTATTATTATTAATTTATTTTTTTTTTTTTTAAATATTATTTTTTTATATTTATTTATTATATAATTTTATTATATTTTAATTTTTTATATAATTTATTTTTTTATTTTTTTTATTTTTTTTTTTAATTTTTATTTTATATTTTATTTTATATATTTTTTTTTATTATTTTTTTAATTTATAATATTATTATAATTTTTTTTTTTATTATATTATATTATAAATATTTTTTTTTTTTATTATATTTTAAATTTATAATTATATTTATTTTTATTTTTATTTTAATATTTATATAATATTTTGAATATAAATTTTTTTTTTTTATTTTTATTTTTTTTTATTTTTTTTTCATTAATTTAATTTTTTTTTTATTTTTAATATTATTTTTATATTATTTATATATATTTAATATTTATTTTTATAATTTTTTTTTTTATTATTATATTTTTTTATCTATTATTTTTATTTTATTTTTAATATATAATTTTTTTTTTTTATTATATATAATTATATATTTTTATTTTTTTATTTTATATTAATTTTTTTATTATTTAAAAATATAATTTTTTATTTTTTTTTTATAATTTTATTATAAAATTAATTATTTTTTTAAAAATTTTTTTTTTTTTTTTATTATATATTTTTTTTTATATTATTATTAATAATTAATAATTTTTATTATTATATATATTTTTTTTATTTTTTTTTTTTTATATTTTTTTTTTTTAAATTTTTATTTTTATATTAAATTAATTATTTAATTTTAAATTTTTATATTTTATTAATTATTATTTTTTTATAATTTTTTATTTTATTTAATATATTTATAATTTTATTATATTTTTTTATTATTTTTTTTATAAATTTTTATTATTTTTATTTTTATTTTTTTTTGTTTTATTTTTTATTTTTTTTTTTTTTTTTTATTTTTTTTATATTTATTTTTATATTTTATATTATTTTTATAATTTTTTTCTTTAATTTATTTATTAAATTTTTTATTTTATTTTAATTATTTTTTATTTTTTTATTATTTTTATTATTTTTTTTTTTTTAATATTTTTTTTTTTTTATTTTAAAATTTATTTTTTTTATAAATTTTTTAATTATTTTTAATTTATTTTAAATTTTTTAATAATTATATTTTTATTTCATTTTTTTTATTTATAATTTTTTTATTAATATTTTTTATTTTTTATTATATTTTTATTAAATTTTTTTATCTATTGAAATTTTATTTTTATTTTTTTTTAATAAATTTTATTTATTTTTTTTATAATTTATAATTTTTATTTTATTATATTTTTATTATATTATTATAATTATTTTTTAATATTTATTTTATTTAATTTATATATATATTATTTTTTTTTATTTTATTAATTATTTATTTTATTTAATAATAATTTATTTTTCTAATTTATTTTTTATTTTTTATTTTATTTTTTTTTTTTTTTTTTAATTTTTTTTATTATATTTTTAATTTTAAATTTATTTACTTAATTTTTTTATTATTTATTTAATTTTTTACTATTTTTTTTATTTTTAAAATAAAATTTTTTATTATTTTTATTATTATATAAATTTTTTTATAAATATATTTTATAATAATATATTTTTTTTTTTTTTTTTTATATTAATTTAATATTATTTTATATTTAATTTATAATTTTTTTTTTTTTTAATATTATTTTTTTTAATAATTATTAAATTAAATAATCTTTAAATTATTTTAATTTTATTTTTTTTTTTTTATTATTTTTTATTTTTTTATTTTTTTTATATTATTATTAATTATTTTTTTAAATTTTTATTATTTTTATTTTTATTAAATTTTTTAATTTTATATTTTTTAATTTTTTATATTTTTTTTTTTTAATTTATTTTATTTTTTATTTTTTATATATATTTTATATTTATTTTTATTGTTTTAATTTTTTTTATTAATATTTTTTATTTTATTTTAATTTTTTTTTTTTTTATTTTAATTTATATTATTTTCTATTTTTATTTTATTTTTTTTTATTTAATTTTTATATTATTTTTATTATTTTTATTTTTATGATTTATTTTTTTTTATATTATTTTTAATTTTTTTATTATTAATTTTTTTTTTATTTTATTTATTTATAATTTTTTTTATAATATATTATTTTTATTTTAATAAAATTTTTTTATTTATATATTTTTAATTTATTCAATTTATTTTATTATTATTTTTTTTCTATTTATTTATATATTATATTTTTATATAATATTTTTTTTTTATTATTATATAAATTAATTTAATTTTTTTATTTTTTTTATAATTAATTTTATTTTTTTTTTTAATTATTTATAATATTTTTATATATATTTTTTTTTTTATTTTTATTTTATTTTATTATTTTTTTATTTTTTTTTTTTTTAATATTTTTATATTATTATTTTTATTATTATATTTTATTTAAATTTTTTTTATGTTATTTTTAATTTTATTTTTTTTTATTTTTTTATTTTTTATATATTTTATATTTTTAATTTTAGTAAATAATTTTTTTTTAATATATTATTTTTATTTTATTTTTAAATTTAATTTTTTTAATTTTTTTTTATTATTCTTTTTTTTATTATTTATTTATTATTTTATTTTATTTTTTATATTTTTTTTTTTTGTTAAATTTTAAATTTTTATTTTATTTTTTATTTTTTAAATAATTTTTTTATTATATATTATTTTTATTACTATATTATATTATTTGTTTTTTTTTTTCTTTTTATTTTTTTTATTTTTTTTTTTTATTATTTTTTTTTTTATTTTTTAATATTTTTTATTTTATTTTAATTTATTAATTTTATATTTTTTTTTTATAATTTTATTTTCTTTATTAATTATTATATTTTTATTTTTTTTTTATTTTTTATTTTTAGAATTATTAATATTATTTTAATTTTTATAATCTATTATATTTTTTATATATTTTATTTTTTTTTAATTTATAAATTTTATTTTTTATTTAATATATTTTATATATTTTATTTTAATATTATTTATTATTATTTTTAATTTTTTTTTATATATATTTTTTTTAAATTTAATTATAAATATTTTTTCTTATTAATATTTATATTTTTTTATTTTTTTTTTTTTTTTGTTTTTTTTTTATTTATTTAATATTTATATATTTTTTTATATTTTAAATTAATTTATTATTAAATAATTATTTTTTATATTTATTTTATTTATTAATATTTATTTTATTATTTTATATTAAATATATTTTTTTTTTTTATTTTTATTTATTTTTAATTTTTTTTTTATATTATTTTTATTTATTTTTTTTTTTAATTTTTTTTTTAAAAAAAAAATAATATTTTTTTTTTTTTTTTTTATTTTATTAATTAAATTATCATTTCTATTATTTTATTATTATTATTTTATTTTTTAAATTTTATTTAAATTTTTTTTAATTTTATTTTATTTTAATTATTTTTTCTTTTTTTATTTAAATTTTTATTTATAATTTTTTTTTTTTATAATTTTTATTTTTTAATTATTATAATTTTTACCTTAAATTCCCACCCCCCCCCCCCCCCCCCCCCCCCCCCCCCCCCCCCCCCCCAAATATTTTTTTATTTTATTTTTTATTTTTAAATATTTATTTAATTTTTTTATTTTTTTTCAATTATTTTAAATATAATTTTTTTTATAAATTAATAATAATTATTTTTTATTACTTTATATTTTAATTTTTTTTTTTTTATTATTTTTATTTTTTTTTTATATTATTTTTTATTATTTTTTTATTTATTATTATTTATTTTTTTTTTATTTTTTTATAATATTATAATTTATTTTTATATTTTATATTTTATTATTTTATTTAAATTTATTATTATTTTTTAATTTTTTTAATATTTTATTATTTTATTTTTTTTTAAATTATATTTTTTATTTTTTTTATATTTTTTATTTTTATTATTTTATTTATTTATATTTTTTTTTTTTAATATATTTTTAATTAATTTTTTATTTATTTATTTTTTATTTTTAAATTACTATTTTTTTTTTTTTTTATATTTTTTATTTTTATTTATTTTTTTCTTATATTTATTTATTATTATTTTATTTATTTTTAATTTTTTTATTATTTTATTTTTTATATTTTTATTTTTTTTTTATTTTTTTAATTTTTCTTTTATTTATTATTTTGATGATTATTTTTTTTATTTTATTTATTAATTTTTAATTAATATATATTTTTTTTATTTTATATTATTTTTTATTTATTTTATTTATTTATTTAAAATTTATTCTTATTTTTTTTATTATTTTATTTATTTTAAAATTTTTATTTTTTTATTTTTTATTTATAATTTTTTATATTTATTATATTATATAAAAAATATAATTTTATTTATTTTTTTATTTATTTTTATATATATTATTATATTATTTTATTT
Source organism: Tanacetum coccineum (assembly GCA_026074375.1). NCBI lineage: Eukaryota > Viridiplantae > Streptophyta > Magnoliopsida > Asterales > Asteraceae > Tanacetum > Tanacetum coccineum. The sequence continues at coordinate 58,295 of BQNB010001547.1, read as the reverse complement.
ATTATTTATTTTTTTTTTTTTATATATTTATTATATTTTATTTTATATATATTTTTTATAATTATTTATTTTTTTTTTTATATATTTTTAATTTATATTATTTAATATATTTATCTTATTTTTTTATTTAAATTAATTTTTTTTTTTTATATTTATAATAATATTTTTTTTTTTTTTTAATTTATTATAATTTAATTTTATAATTATTTTTTTTTTTTTTTTTTTTTTATTAAAATTAAAATTTTTTTTTATTTTTTTTTTTTTTTTTTTTTTATTATAATATTTTTTTTAATTAATTTTTTTTTTTATTTATTTATTGATTATTATTTTTTTTTTATTTTTTTATTTTTTATTTAAAAATATTTTATATTTTATAATTATTAATTTTTTATAAATTTATATTTAATTTTTTATATAATTATTTTTTATTATTTTAATTTTTTTAATATTTTATAATTTTATTATTATTTAATTAATTTTATTTTTTTTTTTTCTATTTAATTTTTTTTTTATTTTAATTATAAAATTATTAATTAATTAATTTTATTTTTATTATTTTTATTTTTAATTTTATTTTTATTATATTATTTTTTAATTTATTTTATTTATTTTTTTATATTTAATTTTTTATTTTTTATAATTTATTTTTCTTTTTTATTTTTTAAAAATTTTTTTTTTTTTATTATTTATAATTATTTTTTTTTTTTAATAATTTTATGTTTTATTTTTTTATATAATTTTTATTTTATATATTTTTTATTTTTATATTATTTTTATTTTTTATAAATAATTTTTTTTTTTTTTATATTTTATATATTTTTTTATATTATTATTGTTTTTTTTCTATTATTTTTAATTTTTTTTATTTATTAATTAAATGTTTGTTACTTTTATATTTATATTTTTTTTTTAAAAAATTTATATAATTATTTAATTTTATATAATATTTATTAATTATTTTTTATATTTTTATATAATTATTTTTTTTATATTTTTTTTTTTTTTTATATATATAATAAAATTTTAATATATTCTTTTTTTTTTTAAAATTATTATATATTTAATATTTATATTTTTTATTTTTTTTTATAATTTATTTTTTTTTTTTTTTTTTTTTTTAATTAAATTAATTTTTTTTTTTTTTTATTTATTCTATTAATTTAATTTTATTTTGTTATAAATTTTTTTATTTTTATTTTTTAATATTTTTTATAATAATTTTATAAATATTTTATAATTAATTTAATATTAATATTCTTTTTTTTTTTTATATTTTTTTAAATATTTTTAATTATTTATTATTTTTTTATATATTTTTAATATTATATATTATATTTGTTAATTAAATTATTTTTTTTATATATTTATTTTATTTTTATTTTTATTTTTTTAATATTTTTTTATTTTAATTTTTTATTTATTATAATTTTATATTATTTATTTTTAATTTTTTTTATTATTTTTTTATTTTTTTTATTTTTTTTTAATTTTTTTTTAAATATTATTAATATTATTTTTTATTTCTTTATATAATTTTTTTTATTTTTATTAATTTATTTTTTTTATTTTTTTTTTTTTTATATTTTTTTTATATTTATTTTTTATTTTTTTTTATTTTTATTTTTTTAATTTTATTTACTTATTTTTTTTATAATATATATTTTTTTAAATTATTTTATTAATTTTATTATTATTTTTTTTTTATTATATTATATTTTTTTTAGATAATATTAATAATTTTTAATTTAAATTTATTTTAATTTTTTTTTAATTATATTTTTTTATAAATTTTTTTTTATAATTTTATTTATTTTTATTTCTATATATTTTATTATTTTTTAATATATTTTTATATTTTTATTATAATTATATTATTATTATATTAATATTTTATTTAATATTATATTATAATTTATATTTTTATTCTTTTTTATTTTTATTTTATAATATATTTATTTTTTTTTATTTTATTTTTTAATTATATATTTTATTTTATTATTTATTTTTATACTTTTTATTAATTTTTTTTATTTTTATTTTTTTTTTTTAATTTTTATTTTATTTTTTATTTTTATTTTATTTTTTTTTTTTTTTTTTATATTAAATAATATTTTTTTTTTATTATATTTTTTTTTTCTATTTTTTTTATTTATTATTATTTTTATATTTTTTTTTTATTTTATTTTTTTTTTTATATTATTTTATTTATTATTTATTTTAATTATTATTATTTATAATATTTTATTTTTTTTTTTATCATTATTATAATTTATTTAATTTTTTTTTTTTTTTTTTATGTTATTAATTTTTTTTTATATTTTTTTTATATTTTATTATTTTTTATTATATATAATTTATATATTTTTTTCTTTTTATAATTATTTTATTTTATTTATTTATATTTTTTATTAATAAAATTTTTTTTTTAATTTTTATTATTTATAATTTATTTATAATATTTTTTTTATTTTTTATATTTTATTTTTTTTTTTTTAATATTAATTTTTAATTTTTTTATTATATTTTTTTAATTTTTTTTTTTATTTTAATTTTTTATTATTTTTTATTATTAAATTTTATTTATTTTTATTTTTTTTTAATATATTTTAAATGATATTATTTTATAATTTATTTTTAATATTTTTAATATTTTTATTTATTTAATTTTTTTATTATTTTATTTTATTTTTTTATATATATTTTTTTTTTATTTTATATTTTATAATTTTTATTTATTTTTTATATTATTATATTAAATTAATTTTATTTATTTATATTATTATTTTTTTTTTATATTTTTTATTTATATGTTAATTTCTTATTTATTTTTTATATTTATTTTTTTAAATATATTATTTTTATATTAATTATTATTTTTTATATTATTTTATTTATTAATATTTTTTTTTATTTTATATATAATTTTATTATTATTATTAATATTTATTATTTGTGTTTTTTTATTTATTTATATAATATTTTATTTTTTTATTAATAATTTTAAATTATATTTTTTTTTTATTATATTTTTATTTTTTTATTTTTAATTTGTAATATTATTATTTTTATTTATTAATATTATATTTTAATATTTTTTATTTTATTTTTTTATAAATTATATTTTTTATTGAAAATATATTTTTAATTATATAAAATATATTTAATAATAAATTTTTATATTTTATTATTTATATATTTATTTCTTATAATTGTTTATTTTATTTATTATTTTTTAAATATATATAATTATTTAAATTTATATTTTTTTTATTTTTTTATTTTTATTTTTTTTTTATTTAATTTTATTTTTTTTTATATTTTTTTATTTTTTTAATATATATATATTATATTATTATATATTTATTTTCTTTTTATTAATATTAATTTTTTTTATATATTTTTTTAATTTTAATAATTTTTTTATTTATATTAATATTATTTTATTATATTAAATTATTTTTTTTTTATTTATATTTTTTATAAGATTTTATTTTATATATTTTAATAATTTATTTTATTTTTTTTATTTTTATATTATTAATTTTTTTTCTTATTTATTAATTATTTTTTTTTTTTTTTAATTAATTTTATTATTTTTTGTTTTTATATTTTTATTTTCTATTTTTTTTTTTTTTTAATTTTTTTAATATTTAATTATTTTATTATTTTTTTATTTTTATATATTTAATATTTCATTTATATTAAATTTATTTTTTTTTTTATTTATTTTATAATTTATTTTTACTATAATTTTTATATAAATTTTTTTTTTTTAATATTATTTAATATTTTTTTATAATTTTATTTTATTAATTAATTATTAATATTATTATTTAATTTTATTTATTTTTTTTATATTTTATTATTTTTTAATATTTTTTGAATATTTTTTTATATATAATATTTTTATTAATTTTATTAATTTATTTTTTTTTATTTATTTATTTATTATTTCATATATTATAATTTTATATTTTTAAATTTATTTTTATTTTTTATAATTTTTTTAATAAATTTATATTTTTTATAATATATTTTTTTTAATATTTTTTTTTTTCTTTATTTATTTTTTTTTTTTTTTATAATTTTATTTAATTATTTTTTTATTTTTTTAGTTTATTATATTATATTTTTTTTTAAAACGAATTGTAAAAAATTATTTCTACGGCTTTTGAAAATTATAAGCGTCGTTGCTGACATAGAATTCGCCGGTTCTTTGTTAAAGACACGTAATTACAAATGTAAGCCCTAATCTCCCGGTTAGTCTGTGAGATTCAAATTCTAAACATAAAAATTAAAAATAAAACTAATACTCGAGATAAATTAACGACCTGAAATTGCGGATTGTCACATCATTCAAACTAACCTTATCAAGGTGTAGTTCATAGTCCCACATATACATGTTTTCTAAACTCCGTAGGGGAGATACATGCTATAATCATGAATACAGTATTTCCAACTGTATTGCTATCCTGATATATTTTTGCCTAAGTTGCCTCCGTTTGCCATAGGCCAAACTATCATGAACCCGTTAATTACTTGACGAATAATGTAAGCGCTGTTGATGCCCGTGTGAATAGATTATTGGACTTGAACTTCCCGTCCAAGTTCTAGGTACAAATGGCCTTGTGCACGCATTTCATTTGAGGAATACTCGGGTGTTTGGCATAAGGAACCCGCGTGGTAGGCAAAAAACTTATGAATAACATTTACTTAAGGCTTCGGGTTTGTCAGAGCCTTAGTTGCTAATAATTAATATTGTTTACATGATAATTGTATTCGCTGCAATTATTACTATTACATTGACTTGCATTCAACTATTCATTTCCAACGTGTGTGATTTCACTCAACCTTTGTGTTGACCTTTTTAGCATGTTTATCTCAGGTAATTGAGCAACCTATGGCACGGAGTGGCATTGGACTTGAGGACGTCCAACTTGTTATCATTCAAACTCTATGTTTTCATATGTATTTTGGGACCTCCTTTTGTAAAACTCTGAAATAATATTGAATGATAACTAAATTTTCAAACGTCTCTATTTTGCGTCGTTTTCTTTCGATTATGATTGTTGATCCTATGAAGTAATTCCCCCAATTTAGCTTCCGCTGCTATATGTCTAATAAGGGGGTGTTTAGGCATTCGTCTTGGACCCTTCACTCGAACGAGAAACATCAAAGCGGAGAAACTACAAGGATAAATGGACAAAGCATTTGAAGTTACGTACTGATGGTAATGTTGTATCGAGAAGCGAGTTGGTTACCACCTTTGGGTAATTTGAGGGACCTTAATTCCTGCTATGAGTCTCATAATCAAAGTATTCATCCACCCAGGGTTCTGAAAGATGTATCAGGATCTAAAGAAACTATACTTGGTGGCCTAACATGAACGCACTCATCGATGAATATGTTGGCAAAGTGTTTAACATTTGCTCTAGAGTTAAAGCAGATGTCAACAGCTATCCGGCTTCTAATACAACCAGAGGATACTCTACATTTGAAATAGGAAAGAATAACAATGGACTTCGTTACAAAGCTACCCAAAACATCAAGTGGACATGACACAATTTGGGTCATTGTAGACCGCCTTACCAAATCAGCAAATTTCATCCCTACCAAAGAAACAAATAGTATGGAAACCTTACAATGTTGTATATAAAGGATAAATAATTTCACGGCATGGAGCAGTACGATATTCAACATATATCGGATCGTGAAAGTCATTAACTTCCAGTATTTGGTAGTCAATGCAGAGTGCTTTGGGGCTACTCAATTAGACATGAGATACGGCATATCAACCCGCGACATGGTATGGACAAAGTGAAAGAACCATCCAAACACTCGAAGATATGCTTCGAGCCTGTGTTATAGATTTTGGAAAAGGATGGGAGAGACACTTACCACTGGTATAATTTTCTTACAATAACAGTTACCATACTAGTATTAAGGCAACATCATTCGAGGCACTTTATGGTTGAAAGTGTCGATCACCTGTCTGCTGGGCCAAAGTTGGAGATGTCCAACTCACAGGACCAGAGATAATCCATGAAACCACCAAAAAGATAGTACAAATCCGACAACGCTTGCAAGCTGCAAGAGATCGGCAAAGGAGTTATGCCAATATAAGGCGAAAGCCTTTGGAATTCCAAGTTGGAGATCGTGTTATGTTAAAAGTGTCACCTCGGAAAGGTGTCATCCGATTCGGAAAGCAAGGAAAGGTTAACCCCCGGTACATTGGACCATTTAAGATCCTTGATAGGGTCGGCATAGTGGCATACAAACTCAACTTAAAGAAATGCCTATCTGAGGAAAGCTTCTTGAAGAACTCAGTAATGTCTACAGTACCTTCCACATTTCTAATTTAAAGAAATGCCTATCTGATGAATCCCTCATCATTCCAATGAAAGAGCTTCGGCCTGATGACAAACTCAACTTTATGGAAGAACCAATAGAAATCATGGATCGTAAAGTCAAGCAACTAAGACAAAGTCGCATCCCTATAGTCAAAGTAAGATGGAACTCTAAAAGAGGACCAGAATTTACGTGGGAACGCGAAGGGCAAATGTGCCAAGTATCCACATCTATTTTCAAACATCACTCCATCATCCAACTAAATCTCAAGATGAGATTTCTTTAAGGTTGGGAGACCATAACAACCTATAATTTTCATCTATGTAATTATCAATCTATTAAATTAGATGCAATTTTCCTCAGTGTAATTTCTATCTATTAAATTAGATGCAACCATTTTCATGGAAAGATTTTTGCTTTTTCTCATCCAATAATGTAAATAACTGACCATTACAAAAGGTAAACGAGCTCACGCAATCCTACCAATGACAATTCCTTCAAAACGTTTATAGCAAGTAAACGTTATAATAAATTGTCAAGCAATATGTTTTAAACTCCATTTTTACCATATGTTATCTATTTAATGTACTATTTTTAATGTTATTATAAAATGGATTTTATACATTAACGTTTATATCAAAACCCTGATTACATGTAAAGATTACATACAAAAAAATGTACAAACCTATAAGGCATGTGTACAAGGTTACAATGCATAACTTTTGAATATCTATTCCCTCCAAAACCAATATACAACTCCTTAAAGCACAAAGTACAACCCGATTAAGCACACCATAGTTACCCTACTCATCCACAAGATATAAGCATTTCGTACCACTTTTTAAACACAAGATACAAGCTTCCAAAGCATAACATTTGAACTATAGTTACCCTCCAATCTCACCCATACTCATCCAAAAACTATAAACCCTAACCCTAGCTCGTCTTAACCCTAATCCTAAACCCTAACCTTAGATGAAAACCCTAAAACCCTAAACTAGTTCACCTAGTTTCAAACCAAAACCAAGCAACCACCCTCCCTCCACCATGATCCACCTACTTGTCACCACCTTGTCACCACCAAGCAACCACCCACACACCTTCGTCACCACCTTGGACTCCAAGTAACCCCTTCGTCACCTTCTTGTTAAATTGAACCCTTCACCACCACTCAACACCTTGCTATGCTAGTCCTAGCCTCTAATACTCATCCTAGCTATTCCTTGGCCACCACTACTAGCTAAACTTTGCCACCACTTCCATAAAAACTTGGGTACATCCATTCGTTTTTTTAGGGGGGCCACTATATAAGCCTTGTTGACCAAGCACACCCTTACACTCACCATCTAAACTAAACCATACTCAAAGTTCTTGATCCTAGCCTAGCCTAGGAAGGGAGGAAGAAGGTCTACAAGCTTGTTTTTTAAAGCCAAGGGTCTTTAGAAGAACAAGGTGTTGCTTGAAGTCATCTCAAGTTTTTTTCGAACCATATTCACTATTTCGCAATTTTTTTTTTTTAAAGTTCTTATAAGTTCTACTTATTCCATAAACTCCTAATATGTTTTAGATCCTTAGTAAGCTCTTATGTATCTCTCATGATCACAAGAAATAAGCTCTTGAACTCTAAACATATACGATTGGTTTTCCTAAACCAAACGCACCCTAAAACCTTATTTTCGTGAACCCTATAAGCTAAAAGCTACAGGCTGATCCTAAAAGCTATTCTAATAAGCTTCTTTATCATTTTTATAAGCTTAGAATCAAACTCTAAAAGTCTACCATGGGTTATAATTCAAAATCTAACGCACCCTTTTTGAATTATCGAGCTCATAGACTATTTCTTAAAGCTAATATTAAGCTTGTTTAAGCTATAAAAATCCATACTTAATTGTAGTTTAATTTTGATAAGCTATACGATCAAAATGAATCAGGATTCATATTTATTAAAGTATAAGGATTTTGGACTAGAAATGCAAATCAATTTGTGCATGGGGGGTATATATTGTTAAATTTTGAAATTATTAAACTTTCGGGCCAAAAATGTAATTATTCTAAAGTTAAAATACAGGGGTTTATTTTGCCATATTTCAAAGTTAAGGGTTTAAATGTTTAAAGATATATATAAAGGGATTAATTTTGTAAAAGTTATTATTCAATAGGGATTTTATATTGTCCATTTTTGATTCTTCGAGGGTTATAAATGTATATCTCTTAAATTTAATTATAAAAAATATAATTAACATAATAAGACTTAACTAATTTTATTAAAACCCACACATTTATCGTTCATTATCGATCAAAACATATAAAATAATTATGTTATTTATTTTAACATATATTATCATACACTAGCTTTTGAAGAATACTTAAACAAGATAAAATCTTATCATTTATACTATATCGTATTCAGTTATAGGGGAATTTCATGGTTCGTTTATGTGTGGGGTTTTCATTTGGGTAGACGTTTTGACGTGTTGCTGGATTTTACGATTTAAAGTGTCCTAGCTTCTCAAACGTTATACTTCATGGACCTTGGATTATGATAGCCAAACAGTGATACGATATTTTCATTAAACCAAATTTAATAAGTTTATCATTAAACTTTATGAAATAAAAGTTTTAAAATAAAAACAACTCAAAACTAAGACTTGCTATTACCCCACGTTGCTTGACGAAGCTGTTACTACCTTTTGAGTCACTTTTGACATCAATCAAACTTCCCTATTAAGGTGAGTTCATAGTCCCTACATTTACATGTTTTCTAACTCCATAGGAGTTTACATGCTATAAACATGAATACAATTATTGTCCATCTGTGTGCTATCCTGATATATTATTACCTAATTTACCTCCATTTGCCATAAGGCCCCACTATCATGAACTGTTAATTACTTTGCGAAGTAAGCACGAATGCCGTGAATAGATCTATTGGGACTAAACTTCCCCGTCCAGGTTCTGGTACATACATGGCCAGCAGACGCATTTCATTTGAGGAACTCCGGGTGTTTGGCAAAGCACCCGCTTGGGGCAACAACTTATGAATAACATTTACTTATGGCTTTGGTCATGAGCTGTAGTGCAAAATATATAATTTGTTTACCTTGTAATTGTATTCATTCAATTATTACTATCTAAATTGACTTGTTATTTCAAACTATTACATTTCAAACCTGTGAATTTCACTCAACCTTTGTGTTGACCTTTTTAGCATGTTTATCTCAGGTAATTGAGCAACCTATGGCACGGAGTGGCATTGGACTTGAGGATTCCAAACTTGTTATCATTCAAACTTTATGTTTTCATATGTATTTTGGGACCTCCTTTTGTAAAAATCTGAAATAATATTGAATGATAACTAAATTTTCCAAAACGTCTCTTTTGAGTCGTTTTCTATGATTATGACTGTTGATTCATGAAGTAATACCCAATTTAGCTTTTGTTGATATATGTCAAATAAGGGGGTGTTACAATGTCCAACTATGGTTCTGACGTTATCTTAGAGGTACCCCATTCTGAAACCTATCTTAATGATATGGAAAATCAAAGTGTGCATGAAATGCAGGATTTTAAACAATCACCAGTTGTGGATTTTACAGATAATGAGATACATAGTGATAGCAATATGATTCCGTATTCTCAATATTTGCAAGAAACACAACTGACAATTGTTCAAGATATAACTTTGCGGCACAACTAGATTCAATGGCTTATCTGTGAGTGAACAAATGTCGGAACAAATGTTAATCATTGTAAATTTTTAGGAATAGGCTAATAAGGAAATTTCTTATTGCTTATTGCTTTCTAGTTTTTTTTATATATCGAATAAGCTATTTAAGCTTTGTTCGTTTCCCTTGTTAAGCTCGATTTGATTTGTAAAAAAAGGTGGCCACGAGTATTTAGCTACTCAGCTTATTTCAATAAGCCCCGGACCACCTAAATAATCGAGAGTTTATTATTTCTTGTTTGCTTATTTGTAGTGCTTATTAGATATTTGTCTCTTTTTTTAATTTCTAGTAGCTTAATGTGGTTTGATTTTTAATTCCTAGTAGTTAAGTCGTATGTTCACTGTTTCCATTTAAATACTCGATTGGGCCTTTGTGGTTATCTGTCGTTGGGCCTTGTCATTGTTATTATAATTACAATCTAAAACAGAAAGTTGTAAACGAACGTGGAAATTGAATAATTTGTTATATTTATTTTTAACAGTTTGTGTTTAATTGTGTTTTGGCGGTATCGTTCAAATCTTCGGCGTGGAGCTTAAGGGTCTAGTAGGCTAACTTAATATTTTAAGTTTAAAGCTCTTAGCTCCTAAACTTAAGTATTTTGATAGATTATTAGATCGGGTGGTATCGTTTATTTTCGGCTCATCTCAACCGGTTCTATTTCTTTTCTCTTTTCAATTTTAATATATTTTACTATTGCTTAAAATGTCGTGTTTTATTATGCTTGCTAAGTGTTTGGAAAATTAAGTGTGGACTTTTAAAAAGCATATTTGTTTTTATATATCTTATATCTTTCATTTTAAAATTCCGTAGTATAATTATTAGATTAAAATCAACTGAAAATCTTCGATATTCAAGCATTATTCCACAAACAACATCTGATTTTTCATATTCACGCCTCGTCAGGGATTACGATAACTCGGGAGATTTGGTTTAACCTTTCCTAAGGTTTTTCCGTATTTGTCCACTATACTACGATTGCATTTGGCCCTTACGCATATTTATACGTGTGTTTGGCGGTGAATCAATGTGTTTGATAGAGATCTTCTAAATGAAATAATGGAAGTACAGACAGTTTTTAACTAAATGGACGCTGTTGTTCAACAGTTTTCAGTCGACAAACAATGTTTGAAAATTGCTAAGAAATAATTACTTTTGGAAAATGATCAAATCTTGCAACAAATCATGGTCTTTTAACTGTGATGAACTCTATGTCTATGATTGGTGAATCTATAAATATGGATGGAAAAAGAAAAGAATCATGTAATCTTGAGGCCGAGCTTTTGAAATCACAAAATGCGTTTATTAATCTTTTGAAACGTCACTCACAACTTGAAAAAAATGTATTTCTCTTGAATGCTTAATACAACTCAATCAATAAATTTTTCAAAAACACGAATCTTGTGATAATCAAAATGCTCTAAAAATTCTAGAATTTTTTGTATATAATGATTTGAAAGCTCAGCTTCAAGACAAAGACAATACCATTTGTAAGTTGAAGGATATTATAAAATCAATGAGAGAAAAGTCTAAGGAAGAGAATGTTAAGTTTGATTATTGTGAAATAGAGACCAAAAATGTGGAACTGGAGAATAGTGTGGCAAAATTACTTTCGGAAAACGAGCGTCTTTGTAATGAAATTAGTCATGTTAAACAGGTTTTTAAAGAGCAGTTTGACTTAATTAAAAAGACACGTGTTCGTTCTAAAGAACAGAGTGACTCTTTAATTGATAAACTAAACCTAAAATCTGTAGAGAATGAGGATTTAAAAGCTCAAATTCAAGATAAGGTTTTTGTGATAACGTCATTGAAAAATGATTTACGAAAAATAAAAGGAAAAGAGATTGTTGATATTGCTGCACAAATACCATCTGCCAACACTATTGTTTCAGGAATGTTCAAGCTAGATTTAGAACCTTTGGCTCCTAGATTATTTCAAAATAGGGAATCTCACATAGATTACCTTAAGTACACTCAAGAACAAGCTGATATCTTTGGGAAATAGTCGAGCAAGCTAAAGCAGAACATCCTTTAGATAAAGAGTTAGACTTTGCCTGTAAGCATACCCAACGAATTCAGGAGTTACTTGTATATGTTCGAGATACATGCCCTAATGCAATTAATCTTAGTGCTAAAAAGGTTGCTGTCACACCCAAAAACAAGGTCAAGAAAGTTAGGTTTGTTGAACCTCTCACATCCTCAAGCAACAGTAAACATGTAGAGTCATCAAAAATATCAAATTCTAACACACCTGTGTTGTCTTCTACAGGATTGAAGTGTTCTACTAGTAAAAGCAGATCAAAGCCTACTGGCAATAAAAGGAATGATAGGATCTCGCAAACACCAAGTAGGAACATGAAGAATAAAGTAGAAGACCAACCTAGGAAAGTTAATAAAAAGAATCATGTTGTTGAACCTATTTGTGATGATAATGTTAAGCATCCAAAGTTAAATGCGAATTTTGATCTTAATTGTGCTACTTGTAAGAAATCCTTGTTTGATGGTGTTCATGATATGTGTTTTCTTGATTTTGTGAGAAATGTGAATAGCCGTGCTAAATCTGCTAAGAAACATAAAAAACAAAATATTTGGAAACCTACGAGTCATGTATTCACTGAAGTAGGATTTAAGTGTGAAACCAAGATAAAGGACAGGAAGAACTTCACTATAGTTGGTAATTCATGCCCTTTAACTAGGATCGCTTCAGCAACAAGTGCCTCCTAAGAAAACCACTTCCCACTCAGTTGAAACACAAAAACTAAAGCTTAAAGTCTACAGCAGGAAACCTAAAAATGTTAAATGTAGGTTCGAGTAAAACGGCTAAGATTGTAAAATCTAAGAATGCTAACCACTGGGAACCCAATCATACTCGGGGATCCAATGCTACAGATATTCCATTATCTTCTTTTCTTGTCATGACAGGTTGTCTAGATTGTTCTTTGGTATCCGGACTCCGGATGTTCAAAACACATGACAGGGAACCGCTCTCAGCTCATGAACTTTGTTAGTAAAATTCTAGGTTCAGTTAGATTCGGGAACGACAATATTACAAGGATTATGGGGTACGGTGACTATCAGCTGGGAAATGTTACTATTTCAAGGGTATACTACGTCGAGGGGCTTGGACATAACTTGTTTTTGTTGGTCAATTTTGCGACGCGGATCTAGAAGTTGCATTTTGGAAAAACACTTGCTTTATTCATAATTTAGAAGGTGTTGATCTACTTTTTGGATCTCGTGACACAAATTTATACACAATTTCTCTTAATGACATGTTTAAAACATCTCCGATCTTTCTTTTATCCAAAGCGTCATAGAATAAGATCTGGTTATGGCATCATCGTTTATCTCATCTCAACTTTGGTACTCTTAACAAGCTAGCTAAAGACGGTCTTGCGCGAGGCATTCCAAGGCTTAAATTTTAGAAAGATCATCTGTGTTCAACATGTGCATTAGGAAAGAGCAAGAAATCCTCTCATCAACCCAAAGCTGAAGACACTAACCAAGAGAAACTATATCTTTGGCATATGGATTTGTGTGGCCCAATGCGTGTGGCAAGTATTAACGGGAAAAGGTATATCTTAGTGATTGTCGACGATTACTCAATATTTACTTGGGTCAAATTTTTGAAGACAAAAGATGAAGCTCCAGAGGCCATCATCAAATGCATCAAAAATATTTAAGTTTGTTTGAATGCCACTGTCTGTAATGTTCGAACAGATAATGGAACCGAATTTGTTAATCAGATACTTCGTGAATTTTATGAAAATGTTAGCATCTCGCATCAAACATCGGTTGCTCGCACTCCTCAACAGAATGGCGTTGTTGAAAGGCAAAATCGAACTCTTGTAGAAGCTGCTCGTACTATGTTAATATTTTCAAAAGCTCTATTATTTTTATAGGCCGAAGCAATCAATACAGCCTGTTACACCCAAAATCGTTCATTAATCGGCCGTCGATACAACAAAACTCCATATGAGCTTATGCAAGATAAGAAACCAGATTTATCATTCTTTCATGTCTTTGGTGCACTATGTTATCCAACCAATGACCATGACGACCTGGGTAAATTAAATGCAAAAGATGACATTGGTATTTTCGTTGGTTACACGCCCGCAAAGAAAGCGTTCAGAATCTACAACAAAAGAAATTGGAAAATTATAGAAACAATTCATGTAACATTCGATGAGCTGACAGCAATGGCTTTTGAACAATTCAATTCAGGACCCGGGCTTCATTCTATGACTCCTGCAACATCCACTTCAGGACTCGTTCCAAACACTGTTTCTCAACTACCTTGCATTCCACCAAATAGAGATGATTAGGATCACTTATTTTGAACCAATGTTCGATGAATACTTCACTCCTCCATCAATTGTTGTTTCTCCAGTTCAAGAAGATGCTGCTCTGAGAGTTGTAGATTTAGCCAACTCTCTTGTGTCAACTTCCATTGACCAGGATGCTCCATCATTAAGTACTCCATCAACACAAGAACAAGAACAATCTCCAAACATTTCTTAAGGTTTTGAAGAATCACCAAAAACACCAATCTTTCGTGATGATCCACTTAATGAATCTCCTCATAAAGAATCACCTTCTCAAGGGTCATCATCGAATGTGAGACAAACCCACACTTCATTTGAACACATTGGTAAATGGACTAAGGATCATCCTATAGCAAACGTGATCGGCGATCCTTCTCGCTATGTCTCTATGAGAAAGCAACTCTAAACTGACGCCATGTGGTGTTATTTTGATGCCTTTCTAACTTCTGTAGAACCAAAGAACTTCAAACAAGCAATGACCGAACCATCATAGATCAATGCAATGCAAGAAGAATTCGTTATAATTCCGTTTTTCGAGTTCTTTATGTCCGTGGGTTCGTATTAAGGAAAATTATCAAAATATAAGATTTATGAGATTTTTATATCTGATGAACAGTAAAAGTTACTGTTCATCACAGGTTATAAAATTATTTTTATAAAGCTAATTAAATATAACTTGTAAATTCCGTATCTTGTTCGTTATAATTCCGTTTTTCGAGTTCCTTACATGCTCACGATCCTTATAAAGAGTACTATTTTTATAAAATATAAAACATAAAGTTTATATTTCGAATTTCAAATATATATATAAAGTCATAATTAGGGTTTCTAATTAAACAAGTAATTTACAATCATTTTAATTAGGAACCTTGCACCATTAATTTACCAAGTGTTGTACCGTATATTTCACATGTATTTAGTCCACTAATTGTCCATGTCCTTTGTCCATATGAAAACATCATATACTTTATATAACTTTAAAATAAAACTAGGTGGTGATTAACTAATGCAATAAATATGTAAACAATAGGAAATTAATAAACGAGTATTGAAAACTTTAAATAGACCTTATAGGAATCAAGTAGGATGATGAACACGAGATGTAAACCACAATCAAGCCTTTAAAACCAAAACCCTAATCAAGAAAACCCTAAATATGTTTTCTTGATTATTCCTTGTTAAACCCGAATCCAAGCTTCCCAACACCTTGAGTAGTCTTAGGTAGTCTTAGGATGAACACTTGAATGCTTGGAATACCTTGGATGCAAAAGAAAAATGAAACCCTAAAAGATTGAAGTATGCCGTGGGTTTTGAGTGTAATAAGAGAGGGTTCTTGGTTGATTTTGCTTGTATGAATGTGCAAGAGTAATGAGGACTTAGTTGCTTTCATTATATAGTGCTTAGGAACTAGTAACTAAAAGGGGATGGTTATAAACTGATATTTCGATACATTAAAGGAAACATTATACATGGGGTCTCTGGTACTCGAAGGATACCAGTATAATCTCTAACAGCATATGCAGATGCAAACCACGCGGGGTGTCAGGACACTAGATGTAGTACATTGGGAAGCGCTCAGTTCTTAGGTGACAAACTGGTTAGCTGGTCATCCAAAAAGAAAAAATGCACTGCCGTCTTGAGTACAGAGGCTGAATATATTGCCTTGTCTGAGTGTTGTGCTCAAATCCTATAGATGTACTCATAACTAACAGATTATGGTTTTTAATTCAATAAGATTCCTCTGTACTGCGACAACAAAAGTGCAATTGCTTTATGTTGTAACAATGTTCAACACTCAAGATCCAAGCACATCGATGTTCGCTACCATTTCATAAAGGAGCAAGTAAAGAATAGAGTCGTGGAACTGATACATGTTGAACTGAATACAAAATTGGATTGACATCTTCACCAAGCCCTGCAAAGAGAAAAGATTCAACTTCCTGATCGAAAGCTCGGTATGTGAATGATGTCTTGGAACGTTGAAGTCTGGCAGAGGAAAATGAGGAGGGATGGTGGTAACTAATATCCTGTGTCATATGTACATAAGAAAACTTAAATATACAAAATTATTTATACTTTTATATAAATTTTTCGCACCAAAAAAATAAAATTTCAAAAATCCCAAAAATCAGGAAAAATTGATAAATTGTATCTCTGGCATGTCTTCTGAAAATCAATAACATTTACGGCCTTAGAAATGTCATTTAATAATGATACGAGACTGTAAATGAAGCTTTCAAAACATGCCACAAATGGTTTACTATTATTTCGGATAGCAACCTGGTCATCATCTTAAATGCAAGTATTTCATAAAGGAAACTTGACCTCTCAACGGGAATTTATTCTCGGGCATGGTCTACTTTATGACCATGAAAAGGCTTGTGTTTACTTTGTAACACAACCCACGCTTTCTGTTATCTATGAGTGTGCATGTCTGTGTCCAAAATTAGAGAAATCTTATTTTTCATGGTGTTTGTAGTAACCCGAATCACTTTCACTTCACCATTTGAACCAAGATGTTTGTCCTACTTCAATAGATCGAATTCCTTAAGCTTGTTTAAGGTTTAGTTATATTATATAAATCTAACACAACTATGTAGAACTATGTTTGAATGTATTAAAGATACTTTTTTTTTTTTTGCGGGGGGGGAAAAAAATTCAATCTCTTAATATTAAGAAGAATTATCAATGAAACAGTAATTCAATAAACATACAATTCAACAAATAAGCTCTAATATTATTAATGATAATAATACTAATACTCTCAAAGTATTAGGGTTACAAAGACCTTAAAGCTATGAATTATACGATAAAAAAGATATATTATATAGATTGAGATATTAAACTCACTATGCCTTAGGCCTCTTTTATCAACATGGATCCCTAGTCGGCTTAAACATTACTTTACTCTAAGTATCCATAATTACTTTTCTGTAAACTAATAACTTAATACATATCATATTAGTAGTAATAACAACAAACAGTTCTAACTCTTATTAACCTTAGCAGCATTAAATATCTATGAGTAGTCTTACCTTGAGCAGTACTTACATTACACTAGCTGTAGTAAGCTCTTAGCTTATTTTCATCAAGTAGTTAATAATATCACTGCAATACTAACTTTGTACTAGCAGTAGTATCACATTAGCTTTTTTTTTTATTTGAAAGTTTATGTGCAACACTAAATCGAGTGAGCAATTAACTCAAACTATGAGCAGCAGTTATTCTATCAGGGCATCTTAAGATTGACTTTTAATCCCAACATCTCCTAAACTTGATATTCTTCTTCAAAATCATCCAAGTTTCTTCATTTAAAGCTTCATACACTAAGAGGAGGATTCTAAAACTTCTTTATGTCTTAAGCTGTTTCATGATGAATTTAAGAAGCTGTTAAGCTATTTCACTTTCATAGTCAATCATAAGTTTTTTTTCTAGCATCATTGAAAGTGTAGATGGTATAAGAGGATACTTCTTCTCTACCAACAATATAATATGCCACATGTTGATACATCAAAGTATTGTACTCACAGGAGTCTTATCAGCTTCAATTCAACACTTTTTAATCTTGTTGATTCCTTCCATACTTTTTCTTCTACATGTGTTCAAACATTGTTTTCAAATCATTGCCCTAACAACAAATCTTAGTCTTCCACTGTCTTGTTTAACTTATTATTTAGCTTTTTCACCAACTTGTACAATCTTCTAAATCTTCACTGTCAAACTTTTAAGCATTTGACTAAGACATCATGTACATTATGAAGATTTCCATCAATCATGATTATTTGGATAAATTGCCTTTTTCTTCTTCTTTTTCGAATTTTCCAGTCAACAATACTTGGAGACTTAACAGCTAAAGGTATAGCATCAATTGCTACTTCTTCTTCATCTGGAATGATTTTCATTAACTGTTTAAGCTCTTCTATTTCCTTGTCATCTTCTACCTTTTACTTCTTTGTAATCTCTTATATCAGCTTTGTTCATTGCCTTTCTTTTCTTTCGCTTCACCAACTCAGTTCTAAGTCTTTTCATATTGTATTTTACCCTTTGAATGCTCTGTCAAACATCTCTGACATAGAATCAAAACTCTTTCAACTTCAAATCTTTGAGCTTGTATCCTTCCATGTTCTTTAGGTAAGTACACATTATATTTCTCTATTGAGCTTTTGTTGGTGGTTTATTTCTTTTCTCTTCTGCTCTTTTAGCTGTAAAATGCTTTTTTTTCTCTAAGATTTGTTGAAATAATGTAGCCTTTTCTCTAATAGACAACTCTTCTTGTTCTTGTGCTTGCATTCTTTCATCCAATTAATGATCAACATCATTCTTTGCCTGTATATCATCCCATGTTTCAATCAAGGCAATATTAGCTTCTTCTTCTTTTTTAGCTTTCTCTCTTGAAGTACTTTACTTCTTCATCAAATTCAGCTTGTAATTTTGTAAAGCAGTTTCTTCTATCTTTTAAGCAATGTTTAGATCTTTTCTTTTTTCATAGCTTCAAGGTTATTTCAATATCCCTCTTTAACCTTTCTCTGTGATTATTCGTGAAGATATTGTTTGTTGTAGATTCACCAGCTCTTGTTTAAACAACACTTTCTCCTTGGGTTTTGTTCTTTTTTATTTTCCATAAGTGCTTGAGCCAAAGTAATATCATCAACAGTTGTAATTGTAGCAGTAGTTGTTGTAGCAGCACTAACAGTTAGCTTAGCAGTATTAATAACTTCAACTACTTCTTCAACAACATTAACTTCATCATTTACTTCTTTATCAGCAACAAACACCTCCTCAACATCTAAAACATCAGCATCATGAACACTAACTAGGGAAATTTCTTCATCTGCATCAATAGCATCAATCCTCCCACGTTTAGATGCATCCTAACCAATAAACTGCTCTCATTATCAGCCCTAGCAGTCAAAACCAACTTTTGTATAATCTCTTAAGCATTTTGAGTTCTTTTATATTGACCTTTTTTCTTTTAGTTTCTTGTCACACCTCCTTTTCAAACTAGCAATCTATTTATGTTGAGTGGTCTTTGTCTTCTTCTAAATCAAAGAAAACCTGTTTTGTAAAGTTGTACATAATGCCATAATTCATCAAGTTTAAGTCTATCCTCATCACTTTGAAGTGTGTTACCTCTTGCGAGTAGTGAATCATTAGAATGTTAAGATATACTCTCAAACCTAGTTTGAGCAATAGTATCCCTCATGGTTTCTTGGCACATGGGACCACCACCTGAATTAGTTCAAAGGGAACTAGATTCATTAGGTGTTGCCTTGGATTGAGTCTTATTTATGTTACCACTGTCCTTCTCTGCTTCTAAGCTAGAAGCAGTAGTGGTAACCCTCACCAAACTGTCACCCAACTCCTTATAGATAGCCTCATCTGCAACATTTTCAATAGGATCACTAGACTGAGGTACCTGAGTGTCCTTTCTTTTAGGCTTCCTAGGTTGTTGTGTCTTTTGAGGTTGAGTTGATGGTTGAATAATGGTGGGTGTGTGATGGGGATCAGTTGGAATTGTTGAACCTTCACCCAATTGTGATTGGTTTTGTACCACCATTGTTTGAAATAAAGGTGTTACTCTACCAGAAAAACCTTTGCCTACCCTTCTCATATTTCCAAAAATCTTTTTAGTGTGAGAGGGTGCAATATAAATTCTCTTATGAGTTGGCATCCCATCAAGTTGTTGATCCAAAAATATTTGTACAAACCTTGGATACATCAAAAATTTCCCAAACAAATTATTCAAGTTTCTAATCATACTTTCAAAAATAAATTTTAAAAATTGAACCAAAAAAAACAAAAAATTCTGGTTTAGTGACTAAGCAGATAATGGCAGATGCCATAGTGCTACTAAACTCATTCCATGCAGTAGTCTTTGGACTTAGACACTGTAAAATAGTATGAATTAGAAATTTCCATTGTGGGGAAAAGAATGGTTTATAGAAAGTTAGCTTTCGTGAAATTTTCTCATATCCCATCAATGCAAGTTGTTCAAAAATGGTAGAATTTGGCAAACAATCAACACCTTCCTCATCTGCTAGTTGAAGATCTCTTCTAACAGTACATTCAGTGATAATTATCTTCTTGTCATCTACTAGGTCATGTAACTAAACCTCCCCATTGATAGTTTTGGCCTTGACAGTAGACCAGAACTGTTCAATGGAAGAAATATATATAGTCGGATTAACCGTTAATGCATACCTTATAGGGTGTGCATTTAAAAAATCCACAATTTGTTCAAACCCCTCACTCTCTGTGGGTTTAGACAAAAATGCGACCATATTATGAGTATCTGCAAACTTTAGATTCGCCATTTGTGTTGGGTTTTGATAATAGATGATAAAATTGAGTTAGTGTTTGTAGATGGAGAGTATTTGAAAGAATGAAATCAATTAATTGATTGAAATCAATTTAATCGAAGTATTTATGGAAAATACCATTAACAACCCAATAGTAGTAAGTTATGCCTAGCAGCATTAACTTTGAGTCACCAGCATTAACTCCAATTCCATTCCAAACAGCTTTCCCATTATCAATCTAACACTTTTCTTTACTTTTCCTGCAAAATGTTAGCCCAAAAACCAAGAAAACACAAGCCATAGCAATTTTCACAATTATCACAGATATATTTATACTCTAACTAGTATTAAAGTATAACTAACAGTAGAAACTCAGCAGTATTAAGTATAACCAGCATTACTAATTATACTTAACAGCATAAAACTTTTTGATGTACTGAATAAACATTAATAATTCATACAAAACTCTACAAAAACATAAATAGATAAGACTTTAAAGATTTAGCATTCCAATACTAACAATCAAATATTGAAATCTACTTACATCAAAAGCTTTTGTAATCAAATCTGCAACATTCTTGTCAGTATGGATTTTGATCATTTGAATCAATTTCTTTTCATTGCAATCTCTAATAAAATGATGTTAGGATCTCTATATGCTTTGTTTTTTTTTAATGAAAAACATGATTTTTAATTATGCTAATCAGAACTGTTATTGTCATATGTTCTTGGTATGCATATAATTACCAATAATCTATGTAGTTGATTCTGAATCCAAAGCCACTTACACGACAATTGAAGCAGCCACATACTCAGCTTCTATTATGGAATTTGCACACTCTGTTGTTTCTTGCACTGCCATGATATTAATCTACATCCAATGAATTGACAACCTCCTGTTGATTATAGACTCTTTCCAAGCTTGCTCTGCATAATCACTTTCGTGTATTGCTACCAAATCAAAAGGATAATCATTTGGGATACCAAAGGCCTAATATTAGTTGACCTTTTAAGTTACCTAAAAATCATTTTCACAGCATAAAGATGTGTAACCTTTGGATTGACTTGTATCTAGCAACAGGCACACACATGCAAAACATGATGTCAGCGTCTTGGAAGATGTAGATACATCAATGAACACAATCATTGACCTATACATATAAACATCCACTTCTTCTCCATCTTCATCCTTGAGCAAAGGCTTTTGAGTTTCCATTGGTGTGCTTGCAGTCTTGACTTCTGTAAACCTAAATTTCTTTAAAATTTTAGCACATAATTTTCTTGTACTAATAAATATGCCATCCTTCTTCTGCTTTCACTTGTAATCCCAAGAAGAATGTAAGTTCTCCCATAGAACTCATCTAAAATTTCTCCATGCATTATGTTCTCAATGCATGCATAGCTCCTTCTTTGTTGAACCAAAGATGATATCATCAACATATACTTGGACCTGTAAAATATCACCTTTATGCCTTTTGATGAATAAGGTCTTGTTAATTTTCCCTCTTGAAATCCCTTTGGTTAACAGATATGTTGACAAGGTTTCATACCAAGCTCTAGGAGCTTGATGTAGTCCATACAGTGCTTTTTCAACCTTGTATACTCTATCAGGAAAGTCTGGATCTTCAAATCCTAGTGGTTGACATACATACACCTCTTCTTCAATCTTTCCATAGAGAAAATCACTTTTTACATCCATTTGATACACCACAAAATCTTTAAATGAAGCATAAGCTAAAAATAGCCTAATTGCTTCAATTCTTGCAACAGGGGCAAAGACTTCATCATAGTTAATCCCTTCTTCTTATGTGTACCCTTGAGCAACCAATCTTGCTTTATTTCTTATCACAATTCCTCTTTCATCCTTTTTATTCCTGAAAACCCATTTAGAGCCAATAGCCCTTTTTCCATTTGGTAAATCCACTAAAGTTCAAACTTCTTGTTTAATAAAAAAATAAAAAAAAATTAAATTATAGAAGCTCTTCTGTATAGCCTCTACTCTGCTTGGTCCTTTAATTCTTGAATACCTTTTTTAGGTCTTCATGTGATAAAGGAAAGTAAACACAGTTTTGAAGGTCTTTATGGTTTGTTCTTTGTTGAATAGTACTAACAAACCCATGTTCCTCTAAATTCTTTGACATCTTTCTTGTTTGTGTAGCTGATTGCAAATCTCCAATCACTTGATCAAGAGGATGATCTTTATGAATTCTTATAGTTGGATTAGGACTGACTTGGATTGTTGTATCCAAATTGTTCATGTCAGCCATTGCACCATCATCTTCGTATCACTCTTGAGATAGTCAAATATGCTTTAATTTCCAAAGCATACATTATTGGATCAATGGAAGTTAAATGCTTGTTTTTCAACACCAAACAACATAACATCTTTTGTGCCAGCATCTATTAACAGTTGAACTAACAGTATTAACATTAACCAGGCAGTATTAACTTTGTCGTGCTGTTAGCATTAACTTCTTCTCTTGATCTTTACATTCACTATCTTTTCTTGGATCTTCTTCATCCTTCTTTCCATTATCACTTGAAGGTTTGGATCCATCATCATGAGAACTCTTTGGATCTTGGGAATATGGTGATCGTCAGTCTATAATGGTAGTAAAAATATAATCTTTGACAGGGTTCTGTCTCATTTATAGCTTGACCTGCTTTTCACTTGCTTTTGGTACATGCAAAACCATTAGATTGTGTTTTATACTGCAAACCATTTGGCCAATAATTCATTGTGCTTGTTGTGCATCAATATCAAAAGCTAATCTGGTCCACTTCCTACAACATTAGGGTGTACTCTCTACTAACCTAATAGGCATAGTTTTCTCCCACTATCCTTGTTCTTCTATTGATACTTAAAGCTTTACTATTCAAATGGTATCTAACAATGAAAAAACCTTCATAAGCCCTTACCATCAATTTGCCTAAGTGATCTATGGTATGAGAATGGTAACAAGACACCCAAATGGTCTTATAAAACTTAAAGTTAGTGTTCTACCATGAAAAAGTTTATATGGGGTCTTGTTATGAGGCTTAACTACTAACTCTTTTTGTACCATTAGCAATGCAGTATTTAACTGATTCGCCTAAAAGTAGTTGACATCTTAGAATCAGCTAGCCTAGTCTTAGCAAGCACCTTCAATTTGTGTCATATTCCTCCTCTCAGCAACTCCATTTGTTGAGGTGTTTCTAGCTACACTAAATGTCTCAATTAATACACTTCATCTACACTTACTGATTTTTTTCTATATTTTTGAACTCAGTTTCAATTTATCACATTTTGTCACTTTCCTTGTGATCATTAGATTTTCTTATCCAGTATGAATAAGACTTAAGAATGCACTAATTCTCATCTTAGTGCTAGGAAAGAAAACCGATGTAAACAACTGTAATCATCTGTGACAACTAGGCAATTACATTTTCTTATTTAAAGGCTTTTTACTTAGGGTTGGAACAAACAAGTACATATGCAACAAATGTAAAAGGTATAGTCTGATCTGTGTTCTCTGTTTCTGTCTTACAAGAGGCTACTTGCTGCTTTACCTTTTAACATCAGCTAACCAAAGGTTTGATTCATTTTCAAAATTATTGGAAGGTAAAATCATACAAGATTTCCCTTAACTAATTTATTCTTGGTTTAAAATTTAAGTGACTAGCCTTTTATTGCCAAAGTTTAGATTCATCAGATGTGGCTTTTGACAAATAGGCAGTTAAACCTCCTTTAGGATCTATGTTCTTTAAATCTACAATATAACATATTGTCTTTCTTGGAACTCTAAGTAAAACTGACTTTCATTAATTAACTTAAAGTTTGGAGATAAATCATTTACTTTCAGTGTCATTAAAAGCTACCATATTCTTTTTATCACACATTTGTGAGACCATAAAGAGATTAAACTTTAACTGCTTACAAAATACCATTTTTAAATCTAGATTGCCAGTTTTAATGGTACATTTTTCTGTGATTTTTCCCTCCGTTTGGGAGTTTCCATCCAAAAGAAACTTATCTCTGTCTATCTCTTAATGTCTGTAAGATTTGGACATGTTCCCTGTCATGTGCACTTGAGCTTCCACTATCAATCTCTACTTCGATCCTATAAATCCATTTGTGGATTGCCCTGCACATTAGATAAGAAAATCAGTTTCTTTTGGGTACCCATCACTGACTTGGATTTGCCTTGTGCATCAATATAATCAAACTTTTTTAGGGTGATTGATGCACTGTTGTGTTTAGAAATATGGTCTAAAACTTTATGCTTTGGTTTCTAAACCCAACAAGCTGAGGCCTTAACAACATTAAAATTATTTCCTTTAACAGCATTAACTACTGCTTTTGGCCTAGTAGTATTAAATTTTTTACTCCTAACAGTATTAACCTTATGATTAATATTACTGTTTTTTAAATGCTGTGTTATTATGAATGGGCCTCTTAATAATTGAATGTACTATTTTAGAAAGGTATGACATTGGTCTAGAAACATTTCACTTTTGTTTTTGAGCGAGACTGCATTATTTTGTCTAGCATTATTAACCATTTGCTTTTTTGATATGTTTTGTCTAGCAGTATTAATTGATACTTATGACAGACTTCATTAGTACTGCTTTTAGAACCAAGTTTTTTTAGCTCAGGGTGAGTCTTTTTAACAAGTTTTGATGATTCACCTTTGTGTAGGCGTTCCAAACAAGGTTGTACAATCATTTGATTTTGAACTGTTTGATCGTAATTGCAATCAACCTGCAAGGATCAAAGCTTCCCACACATAACAGGCCTTATTAAACATCTCAAAATTGCTTCCTAGTTTTTGAGACATCATATTGTTCTAATTTCTTTGATTGCCTTTTGAATGTGAGTGTTTTGCCTATATTGCTCATCTTGTTTAACAGTTTTCCTAGCAGTTTTTTTCTTGTTTTTAGGTTTGGACAAAAAAAAAAAAAAAAAAAAAAAAAAAAAAAAAAAAAAAAAAAATCTCTCTTCTTAATTTTCTTCTCAGTTTTAGTTTGAGACACATTTTCTTCCTCACTATCTGACACCCAATCTTCAATAATTGGGGAATCATCAGACTTCCTAACTACCTTAGACACTTCTTCATCAGACTTTCTGTTCTCAACTACAGGCTTATTAACAAACTCATCTAAACCAGTAAAAGACAAATCAGGTGTTGGAGGCATGAAATTTCCTGTGTAGGGAGGTGGAACTGCATTATATTTTTCATAGCCTAAACCTTTCTTGCAATTATCAACAATCTGACACTCTATGAGCTTGTTTAAACTTTTAGATGCATTTTCAAATTTATCTACATTAAATTGAATGCTATCTTTTTCTTTTTGAATTTTTTCAAGCTTCTTCCTAAGCTCTCTAATAGTTATTTCTCCTACTTGAATATCCCATTTTAAGCCATTAATGTTTTCTACATAAACAGACTCATTCTTTTTATAAAATTCAAGTTTTTCTTCCACTGATTCTAAACCTGTTTTATAACCTAAAACCATTAAACTAGATTTCTCTAAATCTCTTAATAGTTGATCATTTTGAGATTTAAGTAATTTAACAGTTTCCATACAAGATTTTGAACAATTTGAATCATTGGATACCTCTGAGTCAGAACTTGAAGATGAGTAAGCCATGAGTGCATAATTAGGCCCTTCCTCTGCCTGATCACTCCAGTCATATCCACCAAGACCATCACATGACACCAAAGCTGTGGAAGTAGATGTTTCCACAGGCACACTCCTTCTTGAGCTTTCCTTGTTCTTGTTGTCTTGATTTCTTGGAGCTTTGCACTCCCTAGCAAAATGTCCCCTCTTGTGGCAGTTGTAGCACTCCACTTTGGACTTATCAAAACCAATAGTCTCATTGCCATTAACAGTAAGCTTCCTTCCTGTATTCTTCAAAAACCTTCTAGCCCTCATGGTCAACATGGCCATTTGCCATCTCAAATCCATCTCTTCTATGTCATCAGGATGGATTTGTTGCAAGTCCTCATGTGCAAGTTGAGGACTATTTGGTTGACTAGCAAAGAATGAACAAATAACAGCATCACTCAAGTTATCAATATTTGTAGAGTAAGCAATATTAACTTGAGTGCTAGCAGTAGTAACTCCATGAGCAGCATTAACTGCTTCATTAGAGCTGCTAGTGTTGTTATTAGAAGAGGACACAAAAGCCATGTTCTGTGTGCTTGAACTTGAGCTAGAGATCCCTTTAACTTCTGGTTCATACACCTTGAGGTTGTTGTAGAGATCATCTATGCTCATTGTATCCAAATCAGCTTTATTCCTCCACACAACAGCATGTGTGTTCCACTCAGGTGACAAACTTCTTAATAACTTTTAATTAACATCTTCTTGTGAAAGCTTTTCACCCAAAAGCTCCAACTGACTCACAAGCTTTTGAAGCCTATCAAAAGTTTGATCAAGCATCTCTGAGCTTGGAGCAGTGAAGTTTTCATATTGCTGCTTTAAGAGATTCCTTTGAGTCTTTTTAGTAGCTTCATTCCCACCAAATCTCTTTTCAATAGCTTCCAACAACAACTTAGCATCCTTTATAGATTTAAACTTTAACTGATGTTTATTGGGAATGCCCATCATTAAAGTACTTCTAGCCTTCACTTCTAATCTTCTCATAGCCTTTTCTTCAGCAGTTGTAATAGGCATCACTTTCATGCCACCTTCTACCATTTATGTTTTTGGCAAGGTTGCACCATTCTCTATGACTTCCCAGAGTGCATAGTCTATCATCTAGATGTATTGTTCAATCCTCATCCTACATAACTCAAACTTACTCGGTTTGAGCATGGGAACTTTAGATGCAGCCACCATGTGCGCAAAATCTTGATCAATATCTTCTAACAAAGTTTCTCAAAGCAACCTGGCTCTGATACCACTTGTTGGTCCCACTTCAATACTTCTATAGATCGAATTCCTTAAGCTTGTTTAAGGTTTAGTTATATTAGATAAATCTAACACAACTATAGTGGAAACTTTGTGTGAATGTATTAAAGATTATGCGGAATCTAATCTTTAATTAGAAGAATTTTCAATGGAACAGTAAAACACAATGAACATATAAATCAACAAAACATAAAAGCTCTAATATTATTAAGCAAATAATACGAATACTCTCAAAGTATTAGGGTTACAAAGACCTTGAAGCTATGATAATTCTATGAATGACTCGTTTTGTTTTGATACATGTATTGGTATTGATACGTTCATCTCTATGCCCTAGGACCTCCTTTTATACACCAAGGAGTCCTAAACGGCTTACAATACTTTCCTAAGTAATCATAATCTTCTAAATAAATAACTTATACATATCTTTTACCAAAATATCTCATACAAATCACATAAGCAGTACTAACTAACTCAGCAGTTCTAACTTCTTCACTGGTAGCATTAACTCCTTCAGCAGCATTAACTTTGTACTAGCAATAGTAACTTTTATACTACCAATACTAACTACTTAGCAGTTTTTCTTCTAAGTCTCTGAGCAGTCTTAACTACCACTAGCAGTAGTAACTTTCTCTAGCAATAGTAACTTCCTCTAGTAGTAGTAACTTTCTCTAGCAATAGTAACTTCCTCTAGTAGTAGTAACTTTGTATTGACAGTTGTAACTTCACCAGCAGTCTTAAACACTTAGAATAATTTTTATTGAAATTCTCCAGCAGCACTAACTTTGACTGAGCAACATTAACATCAATAAGAACAGTAGTAATTCCAAACAGCATCAAGAAGCTTTTAATCCTAACACATCTGTTGCTCGCTCTCCACAACAGAACGGCGTTGTCGAAAGATAAGACCAAAATTTAGTGGAAGCTGCTTAAACCATGTTGATATTCTTGAAGGCTTTGTTATTTCTCTGGGCAGAGGCAGTTGCAACAGCTTGTTACACTCAAACCCGATCATTAATCCGTAAACGTCACAAAAAAACACCGTATGAACTTCTTCATAACAAGAAACCGACTTATCTTATCTTCATGTTTTTGGTGCTATTTGTTATCCCACCGATGATAGTGAAGATCTTGGCAAGTTGAAACTTAAGCAAAATCTTTGTCGGTTATGCTCCTGCAAAGAAAGCGTTCTGAATCTACAACAAGAGGATCCGTTTAATCATTAAAACTATTCATGTTACTTTTGATGAGCTAACAGAAATAGATTCTGAACAATTTAGTTCAGGACCTATGCCTTAATTTTTGACTACTGGATACATCAGTTCAAGACTCGTGCCAAATCCTCCTTCTTCAACACCGTATGTACCACCCACAAAGAATGATTGAGATATCTTGTTCCAACTAATGTTTGATAAGTTCTTAAATCCTCCACTAAGTGTTGTTTCTCTAGTTCTTTCAGTTGCTGCTCGAAGGCCTGTTGATCCAACCGGCTCACATGTGTCAACTTTAGTTGACCAAGATGCACCATCTTCAAGTAACCCATCAATACAAGAACAAGAACAATCTCCAATTATCTTTTAAGGTGTTGAAGAATCCCTAAAACACCACACTTTCATGATGATCCACTTTATGAAACTCTTCATGAAGACTAAACTTCTCAAGGATCGTCATCAAATGTGCGGCCATCCCATACTCCATTAGATCTTCTTGGTAAATGGACTAAGAATCATCCATTAGCAAATGTGATTGGAGATCCTTCTCGATCAGTCTCCACAAGAAAAAAACTTAATACTGACGCTATGTGGTGTTATTTCGATGCCTTTCTCACTTCAGTTGAACCGAAGAATTTTAAAGAAGCAATGCTCGAATTCTCCTGGATTGAAGCTATGCAAGAAGAAATACATGAATTCAAGTGATTGCAAGTTTCAGAATTAGTACCCTGTCCAGATTTCGTGATGTTGATCAAACTAAAGTGGATCTACAAAGTCAATAAAGATTAACTTATAGGTGTACTCAAAAACAAGGCTCGATAATGTTTGGCCAAAGGAAAACCGTTAGGACAGAGAAGGGATTGTTACGCAGGAATCATTTGCACCTGTTCTAGAATAGAGGCCATTCCGTATCATCATTTCAAAGTCTATAAACAAGATACATGACAATCTAAATCAAATGGCTGTCAAACGGCTTTCTTGAATAACAAACTCTGCGAAGAGGTCTATGTTAGTCAACCAGAAGGATTCGTAGATCTGGACAAGCTAAATCACATGTACAGGCTCAAAAAGGCACTTTATGGTCTTAAATAAGCTCCTCGCGCGTGGTATGATATGCTGTCTAGTTTTCTACTATCATTAGAATTCTTTAAAGGTTCAGTTAATCCAACATTATTCACCAGGAAAGCATGCCATGACATCTTATTGGTATAAATTTATGTTGACGATATAATATTTGCCTCTACTAATCCTGTTATGTGTGATGAATTTGCTAAAATAATGACTTCTAAATTTAAGATGTCGATGATGGGCAAAATTTCTTTCTTTCTTAGACTTCAAATTTCACAAAGTCCTAGAGGCATTTTTATTAACCAGTCTAATTATGCTCTTGAAATAATAAAGAAATATGGTATGCTATCTAGTGATCCCGTTGACACACCTATGGTGGAAAAAATGTAATCTGGATGAAGATCTACAGGGGAAACCAGTCGATCCTACACATTATCGTGGTATGATTGGTTCCTTAATGCATCTTACATTCAGCAGACCAGACCTCGTATTTGTAGTATGCATGTGTGCCCGGTATCAGGCAAAGCCTACCGAAAAGCACTTACATGCAGTTAAGCAAATCTTTTGATACCTGAAAGGAACCATTGATATGGGTCTTTGATATTTGAAAGATTCTTGCATTACTCTAACAGCATATGCAGATGCAGACCACGCCAGGTGTCAAGATACTAGACGAAGCACATCTGGAAGTGCATAATTCTTGGGGGATAAACTTGTTAGCTGGTCATCCAAAAAGCGAAAGAGCACTGATATCTCTAGTACAAAGGCTGAATATATAACTTTATCTGGGTGTTGTGCTTAAATCTTATGGATGAGATCACAATTAACAGACTATGGGCTTAAATTCAATAAGATTCCTCTATACTGTGATAATAAGAGTGCAACCGCTTTATGCTGCAACAATGTTCAACACTCAAGATCCTAGCATATAGATGTGAGATACTACTTTATTAAGGAGTAAGCGAAAAATGGAGTGGTGGAACTCTACTTCGTCAGAATAGAATATCAGCTAGCAAACATCTTCACCAAAGCTTTGCCCCGAGAAAGATTCAACTTCTTGATAGAAAAGCTTAGACTAAAAAGCATGTCTCCTGAGACTCTGATAAATCTGGCTGAAAAAGAGAAAGAGTAGTAGGTGGTAACTCTTTACATATCCTATGTAATATATGTAAATAAGAAAATATAAAAACTCAAAAAGAGTTTTCATTTATATAAATTTTCAAAAAGAAAATACAAAAATATAAAATAAGAAAAATGCAAAAATATGTAATTCTGACATGTCTTCTGGCATCATTAATATTTACAACCCTAGAAATGTCATTCAACAATGACACGTGGTTGTAAATAAAGTTCGAACAGAAGTTTTAAATGTTTTCAAAACATGTCGATGGTTTGCTATTATTTCAGATAGCAACCCGGTCTTCATTTTAAAGGCAAGTATTTTGCCAAAAAGAAAACTTGACCTCACAACGGGAATTAAATTTCTCGGGTATAAATTACTTAATATTCATACAAAGGCTTATGTCTACTTTGCTACACAGCCCGTGCTTTCTGCTAATAAGTGTACGTTTCAGTGCATTTACTTGTTAAAATAAGAGAAATCTTATTTTTGTTGGTGTTGAATTTTAAACAAATTAATCATCTTCATGTTTTCCATCAGAAAATAATTTTCAAAGACAATTTAAACTCTCAAACAATGACTATAGCTCTTTCAATAGAAAACATGTCATTTGAGGGAGAGAAAGTGTCAAACAATCTTATTCACAGTTCATTTCAAACTCAAAATAAAATCAAGGAACAAAAGGAAAAGGTCTTAGACAATATCAGAGTAATATTTAAAGGGGAGTTAATTAATCTTAACTCATTTTAGCTTTTATATGTTATTTGTTCAATCCTTTAGGGTCTTGAGTGCAAACTAAAAGGCTTAGACATGATTAGTAAAAATATTAAGGGCTTAATATGTCATTATCCATAGTTATTAAGAGTTATAAAAACTTAAAAAATAAATAAAAGGAGTAACAAACCTTAGGGGGCAGTTTTGCCAAAAACATAAAGTTTAAAAAAAACTCCTCCCCACCGGTATTGACACGCACTCTTAAAATTTTTTCAAAGTTTTTCTCTCTTTTCATTGTCAAAACCAGCCATAGAAAGAACAAGATCATTCGTGTGTTTTTAACCCTTAAGCTAAACTACAAACTTGTTTATTATCATTCCAACATCATCTAGGTAAAAGGAATTAGCTTAAATCTCTATCTTTTGCTCGAATTTGCTAGAAATTGGTCTATGGTTCTTCAAAATTAAAAGTGAGTTTGAGGCTAATTAACCATTGGGGTTTTGATTCCTAAGGGGTGTAGATGACTCGTTTGAAACAGTTTTACAAAAAGATCTCATTTGATTGTGTTCTTGGTTGATTTAAAGGTCGAATTTTGCAAAAATAAAAGTAAGATGTATAAAAGTTCATGGGTTTGTGTTGTGTGGTGATTATAAAGTCTCCTTGTTAGTTTTAAGAGGTGTAATGTTTATTAGATCATCAAGCTTGGTCTTTCAAGGATTAATATTGGTTTTTGGATCGAAAATGTCATAAAATTGGTGTTCGTGTGATTAAATCGTGATAAAGGCCTCATTGTGATGTTTGATAATGCTAGAAACCATGTTGTGAATGTTTAATCGTGCTTGAATGAGAATTTTAGGTGATCTTGTCTTTTAGCTGATTTTTCCATAAAAATATATCTAGCCGATATTGACAACTCTGTTGGTCTAGCCGATATTAACAACACGTTTGAAACTAGCCGATATTGACACTATAATTTGGTCTAGCCGATATTGACACCATAATTTGATCTAGCAGATATTGCCACTCTGTTAGTCTAACCGATATTGCCATTTTTAAGACTAGCCGATATTGCCACTACTCACACTAGCCGATATTGCCACATGATCTTGCCTAGCCGATATTGCCATAGTCCTTAGCCATTTTATACTCGTTTTGATGCTAATCACTATTTAATCTTGGATTGCTTGTAGTTTGCTTTACTTGACGTAAACTTTAACCAAATTGATTATATGTAGTGACGGCGTCACGTTGTATCTGTGATGCCGTCTCCAGCCGCTGAGAACATTATCTTGAGAGATGTTGGTGTAGGTCCGTAGTCTTGTCTGTTTCTTCTCCAAATGAGCCCAAGTCACGTGTAATTCTTCCAAATGCCCTCCAAATGCAAAATACCTGAAAAGGAACGATTAAGTACCTATTTTAGGCATAAACGCACGATTTAGGAGTTTAAACGACCCTAAAAAAGTGTATAAAATGACACCTCATCATTAAGAAAACTTTAAAATGAAATTGATAGGAGTATCAAACCTTAGGGGTTAGTTTTTCCAAAAACATAAAGTTTTTAAACAAAAACCACTCCCACCGGTTTCGCCACAACACTCTTTCAAATTTTCATAGTTTTCTTCTCTTTTTTTCTTTGTCAAAACCGGACAACCCAAGAACTAATCAAGAAAGTGTGTCTCAATCATTAAGGTAAACATTAAAATTGTTTCTCATACCCCATACATCATTCTTTCAAAAGGAATTAACATAAATCTCAATCTTTAACCTGAAAACCCTTAATTTTGATCTAGGGTTCTTCAAAAGATTAATTGTTGTTTTTGTCTAATTGATAAGGTGGTATCGATGCCTTAGGGGTCTAGATTACATGTATGAAACAGTTTTGAATAAAGTTAACATATGAAGGTGTTCTTGATTGATTTGGTGGTCGAATTTTTACGAAAATTGATGTAGGGTGTATAAGTGTTCATGGGTTTGTATTTAAAATATCATAAATCCTCCCATGAATGTATTAAAGTGGTTTGCGTATAGGTAGAACATTACATTGATGATGCTTGGCTTAAAAAATTGCTAAAGTGGGTTGAAAAATGCTGTATAGCGTAATATTGATGTTAAAAGGCCTTGTGTGTCGTTAGTTATTGCTAGTGAAAGTGTTTTTGAGTATCTAAATGTCTTTGTTTAAATTATAAGGTGTTTTGGTGTTCTAGCCGATATTCACACCATTTTGCTCTAGCCGATATTGACACTATTTTGGCTTACTGTTGTTGACACTATTTTGGTTTTCTAGCCGATATTGACACTATTTTGGCTTACCTTTGGCCTGGCCGATATTGACATCTTTGGTCTAGCCGATATTGACATCATAGCCTAGCCAATATTAACACATTATAGCCTAGCCGATATTGACATCACTCTTAGCCTAACCGATATTGACATCATTCTTGCCTAGCTGATATTAACATCAATCTAAGTCTAGCTGATATTGCCAAGGTCTTGAATGTAGCCAATATTGCCACTGTTTTATATCTAGCCGATATTGCTAATGTTTTACAACTAGCCGATATTGCCTCAAACTTTAAACCTAGTCGTTATTGCCTTTGTTCTTAGCCAAATTATGCATGTTTTGGAGCTTAACTCTGTTTGATCTTGGATTGCTTTTAGCCTACTATTCTTGGATTAATCTTTAACCTAAATTGATTATTTGTCCTAGGTTAACCAATATTTGGACCGTTGACTTTTTAAGTTGACATTTGACCGTTGACCTTAGTTGACTTTATTAATCATGTTTAGTTAAACCAAGAGTATTTCCCTGATTAAATAACAAGTCTTGCATCCTAATCAATCACATCAACATGATCAAAATGGCTAATCAGTGATATATATATATAATTTGCTTGAATATAAACTGTATTGGTTTATTCTTAACAGAATCATGAATCCTCTCATTGTCCAACAATGTGCTCTTGATGATGATTTGGATACAATGATAATCAAGTCAATGTATTGGAAAGAGCGTATACATGAGGAAGTGAACCTACAAAACTCAGAAAGAATCACGGTATCAAGTTGTATCTGGATGCTTCTGAAACTTTACTGCCTGCTACAAAGCCTTCTTAGCTACTGCTGATGTCCCTGAGATCTACATGAATTAGTTTTGGTTTACCATCACAAATATCAAAGATTCTTCATCTTATAAGTTCAAGTTGGATAACAAGAGTTTCAAAGTTTGAGTAGAAGTCTTTCGTGATGTTCTTTAAATTTGCCCTAGAATCCATAATTAGGAATTTGTTGAACCTCCTACTCATGAAGAGACTGTTTCCTTCCTCAAAGAACTTGGTTATCGAAGAGAACTGGAATCCATCATTGAGATGCACATCGATCACATGAGACAGCCATGGAAAACTTTTTCCTCTATCATCAATAGATACCTCTCTAGGAAAGTCACAACATTTGACCAACTTCAACTGTCAAGAGCTCAAATCTTGTGGGGTATGTTCTACAAGAAGAATGTAGATTTTGTTGAGTTGATTTACGAAGACATCATGTACCAGATTGACAACAGACAGACCACTGCTGCAAGACGATTAAACATGCCCTATCCCAGGTTTACCAAGACAATCATTCAACACTTCATCTCCAAATACAAGACCATTTCCATGAGGAATAATCTGTTTATGCATGGAGTCAATAATGATAGTGTTTTGGGTTTTATTAAGTTCGTCTCTAAGTATGAAATCAGACAGGTGTATGGCAAGCTCATTCCAGATGTTTTGGTGTCTAAAGAAATGATGGAATCTAAGGTATACAAGACTTATCTTGATTTTGCTATTGGAAAAGTCATTCCTAAGGAAGCTAGAAAGAGGACAAAGGCTCATATAAAGGAAACTTCTCTCACAACTGATGAAAATATCATCTCAGAAGACCCTGATACTGCTTTGGAATTGGCTAAGTCAATCATCATAATTGAAGCTAAAAAACAAGAAGCAGCAAAAGCTGTTCATAAGACTCATGAACGTCTAGTCACTAAATAGCCTACTAGGAGAAGAAGGCAGACTGGTGTTACCATTAGAGATACCCCTACTTTGACAAAGAAGAAAAAACTTGAACAACCACTCAAGCTAAAAGGAATGGAAATGCTTTCGGATGCAGCAATGCTTGCAGCTGATATACAGCAATACTTATAGCTAATACAAAGAAAGCAATTAAAGCCAGTAAACGTGACTTCAGATCCCAGCATCAGACCGGTGGCTCAAGTGAAGGAGATGGTTCTAAACCCGAGGTTCCTGATGAGTCAAAAGGCAAGACAAAATGAAGGAGCTAGTTCAAAACCAGAGGTTCTCGATGTATCAAAAGCTATGTCATCAGCTCAAGAAAGTGAAAATGAGTCTTGGGTTAAAAGTGAAGATAATGATGATGATGATCGCAAAAGTGATGATGAAAGAACCAAATCTGACGATGACACATGTATTGATCTCAATAAATCAGATAGTGAAGAAGAACCACAAGGAGATGAGTTCGTACATACTCCTGATGATTATGTACCTATAGATGATGAAACACAGGATGTAGATGATAAAGAATATGTACGTATTAATGAGGAATTATATGGTGATGTGAATGTGGAGATGAAAGCGGCTGAGCCTGCTGATAAAAACAAAGGTGATGAGGAGATGACTGACGCTGAAGAGGTAGAGACTGAGCATAAGGAAATCAATCAAGAGGTTGCAAGTGCTCAAGTCCATGATAAAGTTCCAACAACAACTACTGTTGCTCCCGCTACACAGAAAGAGAAGACTGAGGCTCCTCTATCAAGTTCCAGTTGTTCTGTTTCATCCAACTATGGTAGTATATTCCTCAACCTTAAAAATATTTATTCTGTAGAGACAAAAATTATGTTTATGTTAGATGTTCATGTTCAACAAGAAATTCCAAAAATCCAGTCTTCTTCACTGCTCACTGTACCGGTTTCAATAATCCATGAACCCATAGTTCTTTCATCAATCACTGAAATCACAACAGAAGCTCATACAACAACTATATCTCCATTCATTCCTCACTCTCAACAATCAACACCAATCCCAACACCAACAACTACTGAAGCTACAACCTCAACTCTTGCAGTTCCAGAATCTGAAACCCTTTCAACTATCCATATTAGAGTATTAGACTTGGAAAAGGAAGTCAAAGAGCTCAGAAATGTTGATCACTCTACAACACTTCTTGTAACAATCAAATTTGAAGTTCTAACGGCTATAAAATAGTACCTTGGAACAAGTCTGGGAGATGCTCTTCATAAGGTGCTTAAGAGACATTCTGCAGAATTCATTAAGGAACATTTTGTTCCTACATATGTCATAGAAGTGCTTAAACAACATCAGAAACCTCATAAAAGTGCTGCAGATATCTACAAAATCAAGATGGAGCATGCAACAAAACAACAAGAGTCTTAGTATACCATCAAATCATCTGAAAAGGTTGCACTTAATGAATTTGATCAGAAACAAGCCCTATTCTAGACCATGACAACATCCAGGTCATTTAACAATCATCCTAAGCACGTGCCACTATATCATGCACTTATGGAGTCAATACTTGCAGATGAAGATGCCATGGACAAGATGTTGCTGACAAATAGAAGAAAAAGAAGCCCGATGATGAAGATAGAGGTGAAGACCCTTCTACTGGATCAGACCAAGGGTTAAAGAAAAGGAAAAGGAGCAAGGATGCAGAACTGCCCAAAAGATCAAAGTCAACTGGTTCATCTAAAGATTCCACACGTTCTCAGCCAAAATCGACTGGTAAGTTTGTTCAATCAGAAGAAATACTTTTTTGAGGCTGCAGATACTAAGATGCCTTTGAATCAAAGAGATGACATGGAGAATATTGATGCACAACTTGATGGTGTGGCTGTTACAAAGGATGACTGGTTCATGAAACCTGCAAGGCCTCCTACTCCTGATCCAGAATGGATCCAAGGCAAATCAGTTGATAGTAAACCGACAAAGACTTGGCTTAATGATCTTGAAAATGCAAAAAACCCCCCTCTTACCTTCAATGATTTGATGAGCACTCCTATCGACTTCTCTGCCTTTGCTATGAATCATCAAAAGATCAAAAAGCTGACAAAAGCTGATCTGGTAGGACCGATTTTTAATCTTCTAAAAGGAACGTGCAAAAGTTATGTAGAACTAGAATATAACATGGATGAATATTATTGTGCTCTATCTGATAAACTGGATTGGAACAACACTGAAGGAAATCGTTGCCCCTATTACCTTAACAAACCTCTACCTTTGCAAGAAATTCGAGGTTGCCTTACTGTTCCTGCTGATTTCTTCTTCAACAACGATCTTGAATATCCGAGAGGAGGAAGCACTGACAGAAAGTATATGACATCAATAACAAAAACAAAGACTGCAAAGTATGATGTAGAAGGTATTAAAGACATGGTTCCCAAATTATGGAGTCCAATAAAGGTAGATTATGACAAGCATGCCGCTTTAGGGATTTCTTACTGGGGACCCAAACGTCGAAGGTTCTATGGATACGTGATTAACAGGAAGTCTAGGCATGATGTTTACTCTACCATGAGGATTCTGAGCGTGACTAGTGTCACAGTTAAAAAGTGGTATGGATATGGATACTTGAAAGAGATCGTCGTTAGAAGATCAGATCAGAAGTTATACAAACTCATGGAAGGTGACTTTCTAAGACTTCATCTAAATGACATCGAAGACATGTTTCTTCTTGCTGTTCAAAACAGGCATAACAATGTATACGTTGAACGACATCAAAGACATGTTTCTTCTCGCTGAAAGACATCAAAGACATATTGCTTCGCAATGTAACTGTCGACTTGGAGGTGGCTTTACATACGTATACGCGAAGGATTGTCATTCAAAAGAGAGTTGAAGATCTTCAACTGGGGGGTAGAGAGCTACCTTGAACTTGTGATGTTGAAATGTCTTGAAGAGCACCATATACCACTCTCTCATATCCTCAAGGAGTGATTTGCGAGGATAAATTAAAAAGGAAGAGACTGATGCGCACTGACGAGCTCCACAAGTTTAGTGATGGAAAACTCACTTTAGTTAGTAATACTCTGGATCAAATGCTAAAGAACCTCAGATTGGGGTATAACAAAGCCATGAAAAGAAGGATATAGACTGCAACCGATCAAAAATGGTCTCGCGTCATGTTTAAAGACATTAATCAAGTGTTGCTGGAAAGAAGGATAATGAGGAGCTTAGAGAAGTTCATTGGTGGAAGGGATTATGGGACTGACATCAGACTCTTACAGTAGACAATATGACTTTGTCATATTCTGTTCTACTCATTCAAGTCATTTCTCATAAAACAAATCTTGTGAATATGTATATTAAGCACTGTAGACTAATAAAATAGACTTATATAGTGTTCGAGTACAATTTTTCATGAATTTTTTGTTAAATTAAAAAAAATTAAAATTATGTACTCGACACCATATAAATCCCTCATAATTTGAGGGGGAGCATTAAAATGTTCCTAACGCGGCTTAATAATAATCAGAACATTTTTCTCCCCAAACAAATTTCAAACATATTTGAACAATTGATATCAAAAATATCAAGGGGTTCGACATTTTTTGATAAAGGGAGAAAATGTGATTAAAATATGTGAACTATATAATGTGATTAAAAGACTCCTGTGCATTTTCTTACCTAACCATGCTAAACTCTTTTGGTTATCGAAGCATGTGTTGAGGGGGAGCAATTTTAAAAGTGAAAACTATCAAGGTACAAATGTTTTGATAATATATCACAAGTACTAAAAACTATCAAGGTACAAATGTTTTTTATATTTATATCACAAGTACCTTGGTTGAATTTTCAAAATGGTTTTAATGGCAACTATGGCAATACCAATAGACCGACCATGTACTTAAATTTATGGAGTTATAAGCTAGTTAAGGTTAGGTATCTGTCCTACGATCCAGTCAGAACCAGAGGGATCTACCCAGGGACATTCCATTAGATATAATAGAAGTCCTTAGGTATGATACAAAATGACTAAAAGTAAGAAAGGGGAAAATACAGACTAAGACAAAGCTAGCACTAGAACAAACCTAACAAGGTGTTAGTGATAAAGTCTTAGTAAGCATTGAAGGGGTTAAAGAATGAAAAAGAAATGTAAAGATAAAGGGTGAAAAGAAAGAAGCCCTTCTTACACTTAGGCAGAAACTGGGTTAATACATATGCTATCAGAAACACTAAGTTGTTGTCTAGTAATGAAGATAGTCATCATAGACCGAGTGATGCGAAAGCAACCAGACCCTCACCCACTTTAAGTGGCAACCACTATGTGAAATCCTAAAAAACACGTCAACCTGAAATGGTTGTGCCCTCTCTTAAAAGGCGGCCACTCAAGGTCTCTCAAAGTCTCTTCTTCATTTTCTCATGTAGATTAAAGACAAATATTTTTTTTTATTATTTAATTTATTTATATCCTAGCAATTTCAATCGGACTTTCTCACCCGAGTATAGTTGGTATTGAAAAGTTGGCAGTTCTATCAACTTTCTCACTCTGAGTTAGTTGGTATTGAAAAGGTGACAGTCTGCTCCAGCCCTCGATTACTAAAACAAAAGTGCACTATCGAGTCTAGAGCCATAAAGAGATCATCCATAAATCTGACTAGGACACTAATCAAATATATTTGTTTTTCATAAACTGTGAAAACAAGTAATATCTTAAGAGTCTTACGCATTATCCATGTGATATTGCCAGAACATCAGAGTGATACTTAAGTATACATAATGACGATGGAAATCCTTCTAGAGCCAACATCAAACAAGCTCTGTGGTAGGTGACTTGTGAGATCCTATATGGATCAAACTTATGACACTAGATATCGATTCAGTCTAGACTATGAATTGACGATTGACAAATTTTGAAATGTATAAAACTCTCGATGTGTTGCAAAACCTCTTTAGCAAGTGACACGTCGATTGATTTTCAAATCAATTTTTGATTCAATAGGTAAGATAATAACTCACTGGTTCACTCTTACTGTGCTGTCTGCTTTGAGATGTTCCGGTAATGAGAACAAGCTGAGTACGCTGAATCTAACACATATGTGTTAGAAAGATTCAATACTGCAAGCTGGAAATCTTGTCAAGGAGATTCTTCTTAAATTGAATCTACCTGATCACAGGTCGGTCCTTACGGATCCGAAGGTTAATCCAACCAAACACGGGCGAATGATAAAGCCATATTCATCCACCCACTTTATTGCTAACTATTTTATTGTAGATTCATATAAAGATGGACATGGAAGTACATGGTTCCAGTAAAGTCAAAGATTTATAGCCACATTCTCATACCCGACCGACATATGTAAAGACATTATGAAAGCTCAAGTACATGTTTCAAAAGACTTTCGCTACTCTGATACCGCAGATCTTCCATGAAATGACGAAGTATTAAAGTTAAGGAATTTCAAGAAAAATGGTTATTCAAGCTTTCAAGATAAAGAAAAGTATGAGCATGTCGGTCCGAAAGTCACAAGTTCACAAGAAGGCAAAAGATCATAACATGATGATAAGAGATTAGATTTGGCTAATGATCTTAAAGAAGCTTAAGATCACATACAAGTCAAGCTGAAAGGAACAAGCTCAAGCCTAAAGTCTAAAGATCACTACACATATCACAAGATCAAGATCAAGAAATCAAAGACTACAAGCATGATTGAAGATATTCTTATAAAGTAGAGCTTAAGATTTTGTAAATAGGAGTGACCTCCTTTAGGGGGAGATTGTTAGAAATACGGAAAAGTCTTGGTCACTCCTAAATATGTATAGCTCGTAGATAATATTTGGAACAAATGTAAGCTAACCGGGCCAAGCCCATGGAAAGCCCATAGGTGGCCGGCCTATGTACTCATATAAATACCCTCTCTATGCCTTGGAGAGGGTGTTGGTTAGTTCATAATCTAAGTTTTCTCTCTTTTGTTTCTCTTACTATAAGTGTCTAACCTCTCTTTCTCTCTCTAATATTTCTTTATTTAATTATGTGAATGTTAAGATAACTAGTATTCTACATAATGGAAGGAGAATCATTAACATCTGTGTATGAGAGGATGACAATGCTTGTAAATGTTATGGATTGGAATAAAGTTTGTCTTCCACCAATATCTGTCAACACCAAGTTTCTCAATTCATTGCAACCTGAGTGGAGCAAATATGTTACCATAACTCGTTAAAGGTATAACCTGATGGATGCAGCGTATGATCAATTATATGATAATTTGAACCACATGTTCAAGCATCCAAAACAAGGAAAGCTGCAAGGAATCATGATCCATTAGCCTTAGTTGCTCATTTAAATGTTCATTCTTCACATTCTCATGCAACCACAACCGTATTATGTCACTCATCCTTTACCAATAATTAACTACGAAGAAGATTATCAAGGGGAGTTACAAGGGGGTGCTTAGGAAGACAAGGTAAAAACTAGAATGATGTTATCAGCAAGAATAATCACTCAACGTTATTCTACTCCTACCAATAACCGACTTCTTACTTCATCATAATACAAGGAATCAAGCAGTGATACATGATGGTAGGGTTAACATACAAAGCAAGAATGTTGGCTATACTGGGAATGGAAAAAGGAATGCAGGGTGGTAAAAAAATCAAGCTGCTAATTCGGGAAATGGTCTGGTTTAGTAGATTGAAGAAAATGATTAGATTGTTCAACGGGTTTCACGAACTGAGTCAAATTCAGGAAAGGCAAATGTTCAGTGCTACAACTACAATGCAAAAGGCCATTATGCCCGTATTTGTCCAAAACCCAAAGTTTATGATGCAAAGTATTTCAAAGAAAAAATACTGCTGGCAATGAAAGATAAAGCTGGAGGCAAACTCAATGATTAAGAAAATGCTTTCATGCTTGACTATGCTTATGGAGATGATACACTAGAAGAGCTGAGTGAAGCAGTAATCATGATGGCACACATTCAACCAGTAGATGACAAAGCTGATGCTGAACCAAAGTATGATGCTGAGGCAATCAATAAGGTAAATGATTCACAAATCAATCTTATAAGTGGAATGCTTTCCAAAGGTGTTCATGCAGCGTTGCTACAAAAGGAACTTGAGACGTGTAAGGAATGGGTCAAAATACTTAAAAAGAAACCAGTTCAATCATTAAATTACTAAGAAGCATATGAAGCTTTGGAACGTGAAATAAGTGTTGAAAAAGATAAAATTGAGAGACTTTTAAGAGAAAAAGATAATATTCAAGGTGAATTTTTTCCAACTCGAAAATGAGAATGTAAAAATACTACATGAAACTGAGTTGTCCAAAAAGACTTTCAAAGAAAGAGAAAACAAGTATCTTGATGATATTGTGGATCTCGAAGAAAAACTCAGTTCTTATGATCGAATTGTTTACAAAATGTCACAATCGATTCAAACAATTCATATGCTTGGGAAAAAACCAAACAAGGTTTACGATCCTTATTTAAAAGCTGTGTTGGGTTAACAAAATCTGGAACGTCTCAAGAAATCCATTACAGCTCAACCTAAAATGTATGATGGTGAAAGTCTTCAAAGCACTAAATTGATAATTGATTCACCTGATTCTGAGGAAACTCTTGAGGACGCGGAAGAAAGTCAATTAAAAATGAAAGATAAAATGATTCAACTAGATTATGAGAAATTAAATGATCTTTATGATACATTTGTTCCTCAAAAGGAAATTCCTATTGAACAAAATTATTTTTCAACTCCTTCTACTTCTACTGT
This sequence comes from Tanacetum coccineum, assembly GCA_026074375.1. Lineage (NCBI taxonomy): Eukaryota > Viridiplantae > Streptophyta > Magnoliopsida > Asterales > Asteraceae > Tanacetum > Tanacetum coccineum. Next base: position 14,811 of record BQNB010001547.1, on the reverse strand, counting down.
ATCTTCTGAATCGAGCATAGAGATGTCAGATTTACCTTCTAAAAAGATGCCTAATGAAAATAAATTGTTACAATTATTTGTAAAATTAAACAATGCCATTACCGCATTACAATCAAACATTGATCTTACTCTTCTAAAAGATAGATCCAGATCTGTTTGTTACGATGATCAAGATATGTTATGTCAATTTTACAAAAACAGGGTAATTCCGATGTCAATCTTATTAAGAAAATGCTCAAACGAAATCAAACAAGAAGTTACTGAAAAAGTACAAGAGATGTTAGATATTTTTTAGTCAATGGAAAAGAAAGTTAAGAAACAATCACAAAAAGATAAAAAATTTCAAAATAAAATTAATCGACTTTTAGAAGCATCCTTGACAAGAGAAATTAGGGATTGTGTGCTAATATCTGTTTAGAAACAGAAAAATAAGATGTTAATGCTTGAAAAAGAGAAAATATCAAGTGACTCTAAAGATGTCCAAGCCAATTTGCTCAAAAGAATTAAAATTCTTGAAAATGACTTTAAACTATCTCAAGCTCAAACTATTAACTTTGAACTAAAATTGCAACGCTAAAAAGAAAAAAATGTCTTGTGATGTCTCTTGGAAGTAAATGATGACAAAGTTGAGTAATGAAAATGTGTTCCTAAGAACTCAAGTTGAATTTGTTGTTCAAAAAAGGGAAAATATAAAACTTAAATATCAAAAGCTTTTTAACTCAATCAAAGCAACACGGGTTCAACATCAACGATAAATTAGTGAGTTAATTGAAAAAGTCAATCAAAATACATATGCTTATGGTGATGTGCGTGCTAAGAATCAAGATCTTTTGATGATAATTTTTTAGCTCAAAGATAAACTTAAAACCATTGAAAGGGGAAGGATGTAAACACTAAGTTTGACAAATCTATGACCTTAGGAAAACTTCTATGTGTAACACCGTTAAATAAAAACAAAGATGTTAAGACTAAGAAGGTCTCTAAAACTAAGGTCAAAACAGATAAGTCAAAACCAGTCACTTCATATTCTACACCTAAAAACAAGCAAAGTTTGAAAAATAGTGCGAATGTGATCGCAAGAGGAATGTATCGAATCATGAAAACTAAGACACAAACACCGGTTACTAAAACTAACATGTTTTCTTCTAATTTAAAAAGAGTAGCAAGTTCTAGTAGTGCTAGAAGACCAGAGTCTAAGGACACTAATTTGAAGAAAAGAGTCTTGCTGAAAACTAAGTCTAAGAGCACGTCTACGAATGTCAAGAAGATTTCAAGTAGTGTTAGTGTAGTTTCCAATAAGAGTGATATATTGAATTCAACTGTTTGTCAATCAAATGCAAGTGTATTAAAAGCGAAAATTGTAAATGTTGTTAATGATGGTTTGAATCTTGTATGGGTTTCATGTGGTAAAGATGTTTTTCTGATTTCTCATGAGAAATGTGTTGCTCATTATGCTTTGTCTTTAGATTCTAGGGTAAAAAGAGCCTTATTCGCTTCCCCCGTAGCAATGAAATCTAGGAATTTAGGAGCTACTTCTGTAGTTGCAAAATCTAGGTTTAGTGGTGCTAAAACCCCAACAGCAACAAATAAGGTATTTAGTGCATCATCACTATCTCTATAATCTAGTCAAAGTAATACACTTAGTAGTTACATGAAAAACAAAATTGAAACAAGTAGAAAGTGGCAAAAATGGTTTGAAAGTCAACCAAGTTTCAATTGGTCACCCAAGAGTAAAACCGCACAATCAACACCTAGTGTTTCACAAAGTAGTGTTAGCCTTAGAAAAAAAACTCTAAAACACCGGTTACCACTCAGAAATGGGTAGCCAAACTATCTACTCTTCCATCTGTGTTTGTTTCATGTAATGCATGTGATCCAGCTCGTCCTTTAGATTGTTAATAGCAGGTGCTCGAAGCATATGACTGGTAATCTAAAACTGCTAAGAAATTTCGTTGAGAAATTCATGGGAACAGTCCGCTTTGGTAATGATCACTTCAAAGCAATCACTAGATATGGAGACTATGTTCAAAGCAATCTCACGATATGTCACATATATTACGTTGAGGGCCTAGGACATAATCTTTTCTTGGTCGGACAATTTTGCGATGGAGATTTTGAAGTAGCCTTTCGTTTTAATACTTGCTATGTTCGGAATTTGGAGGGTGAAGATTTGCTTACTAGTTCTCGTAATTCCAATCTCTACACTATCTCCATTTCTTACTTGGCGGCTTCTTCTCCATTTTCTTCATGTCCAAAGCTACATTAACAAAATCGTGGTTATGGCATTAAAGACTTTCTCATTTGAAATTTGGTACCGTTAATCATCTCACAAAAATAGATCTAGTTGATGGGCTTCTAAAGTTTAAGTATTATAAAGATCACCTATGTTCAGCGTGTGAGCAAGGAAAGAGCAAGAAAGCTACTTTTCCACCTAAATTGGTTCCAAGTATAGATACCAAACTTGAATTGATTCATATGGACTTATGTAGACTAATGAGCATAGAAAGTATCAATGGCAAGCGATATATTTTGGTTATTATAGATGATTATTCTCGATATACCTAGGTATTTTTACTTCGCACCAAAGATGAGGCTCCAGACATGATCATCAATTTCATTAATCAGATCCAACAGAATATGTGGGCTCAAGTCCTGAAAGTCCAGTCTGATAACAGAACTGAGTTCAAAAACAAGAAATTACGAATGTTTTATGAAAAGGTAGGCATTCTACATCATACTTTGATTGCTCGAATGCCTCAGTAAAATGGTGTTGTTGAATGAAGAAATCATACACTTGTCGAGGTTGCTCGTACAATGCTTATCTTCTCAAAATCTCTAGAATATCTTTGGGCTAAAGCTATAGCTACTGCTTGCTTTACTCAGAATCTCTCTCTTGTACACACACGGTACAATAAGACTCCTTATGAGCTGATAAAAGGCAGAAAACCCAATGTTCAATACTTTCATGTGTTTGGATCCCTATGTTATCTAACAAATGATCATGATGATCTTGGGAAAATGAAACCAAAGGCAGACATTGGTATTTTTGTTGGTTACTCTGAGTCATCAAGAGGGTTTCATATCTATAACCGCCAAAGCAGAAGATAATGGAAACCATTCATGTAAAAATTGATGAACTCACAACAATGGCTTCTAAATGCAACAATTCAGGACCCGGTTTCAACTACTTAAATTTTCAATATTCATCAGAAGATTCAAAAGCAATACCATCAAAAGACGACTTGGATAACTTGTTTGGTTCTCTGTATAAAGAATACTATGTGACGAGATCTCTAGAAGTGTCAGATCATTCCGCTGTAAATACTCTTGATAAAGAAGACACTCCTTTATCTTCTTCAATTTTCGTTGAAGAAAATGAAGCTCCTCAAATAGTATTCTCATCAGAAGAACAAATCACTAATGAGCCAACAACTCCAGTCTCGAATGATAATGTCGTTGAGTCAGTTAAAAAAGACGTTGCAAAACTTGATGGAAATAGTTTCATGAATCCATTCGCAACTTCGGAGTTCAAAGAAGCCGAGTCATCTTCAAATTACTAGGACCCATCAAATATGCACGATTGAACCACATCGCTTCACTGATAGATGGACTAAGAATCATCCAATTGAACAAGTGATTGGTGACCCTTCAAAGCCTGTTACAACAAGAAGTAGACTCCACACCGATGTAGAGATGTGCATGTACGCACTAACAGTGAGTACTACAGAACCTACCAACATCAAGGAAGTTATGCTTGATCACAGCTGGATCGAATCAATGCAAGATGAGCTTAATCAGTTCAATAGATTAGATGTGTGGGAAATTGTTAAAAACCTGCTGACAGGAATGTAATCAAGGTTAAATGGCTTTGGAAAAACAAGACGGATGCTGAAAACACTATTATTTGGAATAAATCTCATCTTGTTGCCAAGGTTTATTGCCAAGATTTTTACTCCAGTAGCACGACTCAAAACTGTCAGAATGTTCATGGCATACGTGACTCACAAGAACTTTACTATCTACCAGATGGATGTCAAAACTGCATTCCTCAATGGACCAATGAAAGAAGAAGTTTTTGTAAGCCAGCCTGAGAGTTTTGTAGATCCAGACTTTCCTAATCACGTTTATCGTCTTAAGAAAGCTCTGTATGGTCTCAAAGAAGCCCCCAAAGCATGGTCTGACAAGCTTTCCTCATTCTTGATTAACCATCATTTCACAAAAGGTATTGTGGATCCAACACTATTCATAAGAAGATACAGGGATGACATTTTATTAGTTTAAATATATGTCGATGACATAATTTTTGGTTCAACAAATCTAGTTTTTCTTAAATAGATTTGCAAAACTAATGAAAGATAATTTTGAAATGTCAATGACGGGTGAGATGAAGTTCTTCTTAGGACTTCAGGTTCATCAATCCCCTCGTGAAATCTTCATTAACCAATCATAATACATTTTGGGGCTTCTTAAAAAGCATGGTATGGATGAGTGTGATTCCATAAGTACACCAATGGCTACAGCCAAAATCGATGCAGATTTACAAAGTACCCCAACTGATCAGACCAAATACCATAGTATGATCGGGGGACTCATGTATCTAACTGCAAGTCGGTCAGATATCACCTTTACAACATTTGTATGTGCATGTTATCAAGCCTGCCCAACTAAGAAACACCTCAAAGATGTCAAAAGGATCTTTTGTTACCTCAAACACTCCATTAACATAGGTTTGTGGTACTCGAAGGATTCTGGATTTGAGCTAATTGCATATTCAAATGCAGACCATGCAGGGTGTCATGATGATTGCAAGAGCACATCTGGAGGAATTTAATTTTTGGGAGACAAGCTTGCCAGTTGGTCATTA